>JAZGTK010001322.1:0-41871 GCA_036877625.1 Ambastaia sidthimunki
TTTTTATGCTACAGCATTAGTTATTATTTCTTTTTTATTGTTTGGTGTTTTGATTGAAAGGTTGCATAGATGTCCAAAGGTGAAACTTCTTAAAAGGTCTTGTAAAACTTCTCTATAGAATGAAATGCAAGGAAAATATATTTACTTGATAAATGTGTGTGTGTGTGTGTGTGTGTGTGTGTTGAGATGAGTGCAACAGGTGAGTGTTTGTTATGAAGCATCACAAAATATGTCCAAAATTTGGCCAGTTCCACACAACCTGAAGACAAAAAAATAACAGATTATCTGGTGGATAAAATAATAATAGATTATCTCATATCCCTTTCCACTTTGTTTTTTGTTGGGCCAGTTTAGGCTTTGGCACATTCACATTGTTGCGCAGACAACTGTTAAACTAACAGAGATTTCAGCTGACAAAGTGCTTTCAGTTTGCCAAGGGGGAAATTATATCTTATTAAGCAGAGGGTAAATTTTAAAGGAGAACCCACAGGAGATGTAGAAAATATATGGTAAGCAATAGAACCATAGATATTTGGCCCATATACTCCATTACTGGCTGTATGAAGAGATTTACAAATTCTCTACCACATATTTTTGTGTCCTCTGCCATTGCAGCATCTCATGACCCTAAATAATGAATGTGTGAAAAGTTGCAGTTTTATAAATGTGGATTCTCTCCTGTGAGATTGAAATGAGATCATTGTGTGGTCTCTTCTTGCTCACTTAAGCGTTTTGGTAGCTTCAATGAAATTTATACCTATGACCCTAGATGCATTACTTATTCTACCTTTCTTTTTATCTCCTTGTTCTGAAAACCTGCTAACAACTTTCAGAAACTTGAAATGTAGGACAGAAATTTGACATATTCCATTTGAATGTCCTTGTGACGACATCCCTGTGGGTGATTGGACCGCTGGTAAGCACCCACTCAATAGCTCAAATTAATCTCCAGGGATTGTGGCTATCAATCAGAAGGTTTGCGAGTGCCTGCAGCTAATTGTTAGTTTGATTAAGCTTGGCTATGTGAAGTGGGACAGGCTGTTAATTAATGAAAACAAGGGGAGCAATGAGAGAATGGACAAATGAAAAAGATAGGAAATATATAGAAGTAAATTCTGATTGTCAGGCTCATTGTGTTTAGATGATTATTTTGCAATCACACAAATCCAGAGAATTTATTGTATTGGGTGACTAAATTAATCAAAATTTGATTATTTTCTTACTCTGCTTTTGGCATAGGGGTACTATGTTGTCAAAATAACGCATATTTGTGGTGTGCCATCTAGCTGTGAAAGGGGGCTCGTTTTTGTATGTCAGGTATATTTAGAAAGCACACAGGTGTGCCCCACATTGATGCTGGGCTCTGATTTAGGGTTATTAACCTCCATGTGTAGTATCTAATTTATCAACCCCACACAAAGTTCTCAATTATACCACACCATGTAAAAAACACCTGGCCAATGTGTTCTGCTTTTCAGCAAGGGGTTTTTAATGAAAAGCAACAAATGACACTGTCTGAATATGTAGTGAAGCTACAGGCGCGCATACATACCGATCACGAGGAAATCTGTTTTAAAATTGGCTCACCCATAGTATAAAATGCATAGGTGCCTGACATAGTCTGATAATGTAGATATTACTGTACATACAGTTTTATAGAAGGATTGCTATTATAAAATTACAGATGAATAAAAGATGCTCCCCTTGAGCGGAATACGCAATTGTAATTTTCGTATTTACAGTTATTGCCGTTGTTATTGTTTCAGTGCATTGGAAGACTCGTTCATAGCCTGATTTGAATTTAATAGCAAAATATTTAAATAGCAAAAGTGAGAGATAGAGAAAGCAGTGAAAAATCACATTGCAGCTTTTATTCCGCACTCCTTCCCCTTCTTTAGACGTTTGTGCTGGTGAGGGGTGTTGCCATGGCAACGTAACTTTATTAGCTTTCTGCCCTTAACTATCTGGTGGTAAATACGAACATACTCCCATTTGCCTAATTTTGCATTTAAAACTGTGTGTTGTAAATTATGTCTACATTAATAGCGGCAATTGCCCGCATTAGCAGTGAGCCCTAAAATTACGCGATGATGTAATCAAACAAAGCGCACAGAAGATTTCAGAAGAACGATCGTTTTATATGCACATCCTGAATACACTTCACAATGTTTTTGCTCTGGTTGTGGAGTGAGCTTTTTTTCCTTCCACCTTCTCTCTAGGTATTTTTAGAGACATTTTAATTCAGCAACACTCCACCTTTCTCCTGCATTTCAAATGCCCCCCATATGCCTGGTTTTCCTGCATTGATTCCACTACACTGACAGATTGACGTTGTAGGTTCCTCTTTATGAGGGTTCCTCTCTCCTCTACATGCAGGGTCCTGTCAGTTACAATATATTGTTGTCATCAGGATGTCTCTTCTATTCCAGCATATGTTTGTGTCAATGTTTCATCTGCTACGGCAGAAATTTATTCTCACACTGTTTTTTGAAATACTGCACATCAGACTCGCTTTTTAAAGTTGTGATTGCGCAAACAACATTGGATCAATGCAGCAATGCGTGCTGGATTTAACCAAATGACTGCACACACACAATGCAACACAATGTGTGACAATGACTGCACAGGAACTGGTGTCAGTGCTAGAGACAGGCCGGGCTAGATCAAAGTGCTATTACTGACAGCTCAACATATGCTGAATTCATTATTTAACTTACAAGTGACCCCATGCGAAGGTATGAACAGCAGATCACCGTGGCAGAACATAGAAATGGGAGTTAGCTAAGGTTTATTTTTGTGCAGACTAAATCATAGCTTCATTCAATAAAACATAAAGTATGGGCCGGTATGAGACAGACAGTCTATGTACATCTGGAGAGGCAGTCTCTCGTTTGCTTGAAATGCAGATGAAATTATTTAAACAGATCATCAAATCCTTGTATTAAAGAGGCTTGTATTAAAACGTCTGGCAACACAACGCAAGCAGAGGTTTCTTTTTACATTGCCAGACATAATATGTATGTCACAAATGGACATAATGTGCACAAATGCACATGTAATACATATATCAGTAATGCTGTTATCATTGACCAATCAGTGATCAGAATTTATCTGAGCTGCATTTCTAAATGATGTATGTTTTCTGTATTTTGAACTGGCATACAATGTCTATTATTATAATGAATGAACTTCACCAACCTGAATTGCTTTTAGTAGATGCTTTAGTCTCACAACTTGGCAACAAACACAATCATAAGACAATTAAAGATTTGAGGTTAACAGGATAATTACATGCTCCCAAGTTTATATTTAAGAACCAATTGGGCTTTATTGTTGGTAAATCATGTTAAGTTTTATTAGCTTTTCACCCATATGGGTTCTATAAATACGATTGTGAAATCTATCAGTTGCGATAAGTGTTTTATTTTACTTTGTTGCTTGCGTTTCAGCCTTAGTGTTGAATACAGTAATCATGTTTTTGCATTAGACTTAACTTTTAGGTGTTTAGTAAAACTAGCACAACCAGCAGCACTGCAAGAACATCCAACTTAATCCAGTTTTGGAATTTAGTAGTTAGGGTTAGACATCTAAGACCAGCTACAAACCAGCTACCAGCTGTTCAGATCAGTTAAAAGTCAAATCACTTTTTAAAACATGGTTGCTGGTCATCTAGTCAAGATAATTTGATATTAATTTAAAGCACACCCACTGCAGAAACAACGTGTGTATGTGTTCTGCAGTACTCTTAGCTACAACCACTGGGGGGCAGATCAGAAATGTAAAAAAAAAAGATTGATTTTAAGAGACACAATATTTGACCTTCTGCTCCAGATTTCCCACAAGATAAGTCTGCAATAGTGGAATCATTTACATTGAAATTTTCTGGGAAACTTTGTAACACCACATTGAAGGTACTTCATTTTATTTTTTTCCTCAGACTTCTTACAGCCTTAGATTTCCATTAGTTTCTGCTTCTGTGAGGAAAAACGCCTCAGATACTGCATTCACAATAAACTATGAGGATGAAAGGTCTGACAAGGTGACAGGATGAGTTTAGCAAATAACTTTTTCACTCCTCTCTCTCCCTCTCTCTCTGTCTCTCTATTACTGATGAGAAAAGGTGCATTGGAAATGAAGTGTGCAAATGAATTGGTCTAATTACTCCTTCACTCAAACATTCAAATGAGCCCCAGCAGTGTTTGCAGTGTCAGGACAATTAGATATTCTGTGCTTAGAGGTTACAACTCTTCCCTGCCTCAGTTTAGCTCAGTTTAGACTGCATATATACTATAGAGAAGCCATGATATTGGTAGCCTTATTACAAAGGTATAGGAGTAGAAGCAAACAAATTGCATTTGGGGTGAAGAATACAGATGAGAAGAAGGTTTTAGAGGAAGTGAGGTATTTAAGAGATAGAGGTAAACACTGGCCAAAAGATGTCCCTGCCCTTTATGAATTATGGATATAAGCAACAACAGATATAATCGAACATCTGGAGTGTTTTATATGGCCATGAAATAGCCTTACAAATTGTGGTAGGATGGTATTAATATGAAGTGGCACTCTGTGTTGTGTTATAACCCTAGGCTGGTTTTAGTCATCTGTTTTAGTCGGCAACATAAATGCAGCCCACCCCTCAGACCAAAAACATGACCACTAGCTAAAAGGTTCTCATTTTGTTGTTTTCCGAAGTGGAGGAAGGTTAAACAAAAGAAAATAGCACAACTCCAAGCTAATTGAATACATTTGCAGGGAACTAACCCAAACAAGAAGAAAATGTGTTATAAATCGAAAAGGTTCTTTGTCCCTGTTTTTGCTGGTCTAGGCAAAACTGCAATATTTACATAAATGTTTCATTTTGTACAAAGTGAATTACATTGTATGCTTAGCAGCAAGGTAAAGCAAAGTAACCATACATCCATTTCAAAACTAATACAATGTCAATATAGCACACAAACAGTCTGATGGTTGAGCAGCAAAGAAAAAATGGCAATAAAATAAGAGATTAAAATTGTTGCTCTTTTTAGGTCAGCAGTCAACATATACAGGTATCCAGTCAGCAGAAAAATTAGAAAAAACATGTTTGTATGCTCTTTCTGCCCTATAACTGTAATCTTTACCTCATAACAGTCATTATTTGTTTATATAGGTTCCACTAAGTAATTGTCACTATCTATTTCTGGCCTTCTGGAATAAAAGTTATTAGTCAAATATTTTTTTCTATAATGCCTACTAAACTGTATATGATTAAACTGATAGTTCTGACTGTAAATTCTAAATGGATGAGCCATGTTTAAAGCTGTTGTAAATAGCCAGTAAACACACATCTGTGACTGCACATTCTGCTTCAGTGTGCCAATGTGCTTTTTGCTTGACAGCCACAAACAGCCTACATTTACCCTTATTACTTGGTGTAAAAATGTTTATTCTAATAGTTTTCATTAATAAATGTGACATATTGCTGTTGCTGCCATATTGCCAAAAGCAATGTTACATGAGGCCTTGCATTACTGAAATTTACTTTACTTTGCAATGTGCTTAAACACCAGTTAAGCAAATTGTGTGTGTGTGTGAGTGTGTGTGTGAGTGTGTGTGTGTGTGTGTGTGTGTGTGTGTGTGTGTGTGTATAAAACCATGCTAAATAGTGTTTTTTTAAATTGGCAATAGCAATAGTGGCAATAGTTTTTTGTGAGGGTTAGGTTTAGGGGTGGGGCTTGGGAAAGGTGAAAATTTAATGAGCTCAGTATAAAAACAATTTATGGAAAGTCCCTGTAAACCACATATGCAAGTGTATGTGTGAGTATTTTACATACATAAATTACAATAATGTATAAATTACAATATAAGATGATTTAAAGGCCAGTAGATAATTAGTTAAACACATCGTTTGAAAGATTCACTTTACAGAGAACTAATGTGATAATGCAGTTTCTGAGCATTGAGATGGTGTCATTGGCTCAGAGCAACAGGGTGTCATAAAATCAGCCCACCCTTCCCAGAAGCACATTACTAATGACCATGTGATTAGATTTGCCATTTTAATGAGTAAATTAGTCAGTGGTGTGTACTTTCATTCTCACTCCTGGCAAATACTAATAATTCCAAAATTATATCCTACATTACCATCAATTGCCACAAGTGCTGAAGTCAGAGGACATTAACATTTTAAGATGTGGATTACTGTAAACACACACACACTGACATTCGAGGCTAATGAGTGCTCCTCCGTGAAAGGACAAGACACGATAGGTTGTTTATTCCTTTAGCTGACATTTTTGTAAATGCCACATACCCACATGGTTTTGGCAATGGCTAATCCACAATATGTTAATATCAACATTCATTTCATTGTACAAACTAGCCATTAAATATCACGTGCCTTTTAATTAGGGTCTGTTTCACATATTAGGTCATCTTGGGGATAAGACATTTAAGGAATAATTCTTTCATTTCATTGTACGGCTGTGGGTACCGATAGCCTCTAACACGCAACACAGAATCACTTAATTAATGATGTTGCTCCTTCTAACGTATTGATATCACATGACATACTGTATTTATTATGCATACAGTATCTTTATGGTAATTAAAATTTTTCATAGGCAAGTAAGACTATATTAGTGGGGAATGTATGTGTATGTGCTCAAAGCAATGTCCATCTCGTACAGACTGCTTTTTTACGTCTGTGTCATACAGCCAGAATTTTACTGAAGCTGCAGGTGTCCCGCCACACACAGAGCCCTGATAAACCAGCACACTTTCCACACAATCCCCCTCCCCACTCCCACCCTCGTCAATAAAGCCTGGCTAAATGAAGCAATCATCTCTACTGAAGGCATCACAGCATGATAACTGCCACATATATCACCATCCACCATATGGATAAAGTAGACAAACCCAAACCAATCGCTGCGTGCCAATTTGTCACGGTGAAGGCAGACAAGATTAAATAGTTCCATGGAAAGCTCAGAAACTGGGGAAGTGTCTCTGACCACTCAAATGGTCATCATCTCTTGAGATTGGAGGTAGCAGGTGTTGTGCAGGCCGTACTGGAAACACCTTGTTTCATTTCAGTATATATTGTTTATTTAATTTTTCTGTAGCTATATATTTTATTCAGTGGATGTGATAGAGACGCACTAGCTTTTGCCCTCAACTGCAGCTCACACAAAGTTTGAGAAACTAGAAATTGAATAAGGTCAGTGGTACTCAGTTAACACTTTAAAAGCAAAATATATCATAAGATTAAACAAATAATATAATCTCACTATGAGCAATGCTTTATTAATTCTACTATATCAATACTATATTAATACTATGTTTTACAGTGATTTTACAATTAATACAGAGCATAACATATAGTGTAAGAGTTAAAAGTCAATTATTTATTGACACAAATGTTTAAAAAATAGTTAATTAATATTAATAATTCAAATCAAATAATCAGAATAAACATTTTTCCTGGCAGGCAATACTGTGCATTAACCAAAATGTAGGTTGTTGGTTTATCAAAATTTTACAATGGCTTTAAACGGCTCATCCAATCAAAAGAGATTAACATAAAAGATTAATACATATACATACATTAATGCTATAAAAATGCATTGTTAATAATACTGTATGCATTAACTAATGTTAACATTATTGTTGTTACAGTGTTTTCACTGGCAGGTTAGTTTATCTGAATATAAAAACATTGTGAGTTTTGCTTAAATTTAGGGGGCGTCAAAGCTCATGCTGTTTGCCTGTGACCTTCACAGTTTGTGTGCATCATCTCCAGTCCTCCAGCTCATCCAATTTACTCACACTGTCAAGAACATGATTAAAATGGCTTTTGGAGGACTGCAGACTAAAACTAAGTTCAATCTATGTTTGACATTTACTTTTTATGCCAAAGATGCAAAACTAAAGAATAATAAAAATATATTAGAAATGATTGATAAAAAATACTGTGAATGTATGTAACTCTGCAAAGAACCTTGAAAAATAAATGCAGTCAGGCTAATCGTGTTAAATGAATTACACAGGATAATAACAGTGCTACATTATATATACATTAAGGCAATTCCACTTGTCTTTTGTATCACTCACAGACAGAATGTACTGTGAGATGATCACATACTATTCCTTCCTGGTTTGTGTGGATTCAAATCAATAGGAAGTGCTAGACAGCGGACAGGGGCTACAATATTTCCACAGACTTCATCATTAGTTCTCTGATTGCTACTTCAGCTGCTGGAATGAACATTCACGGATTCTCAGTGAGTGTATTGATTTATTTTTAATACTAGAGTAGGACTGTGAAAATTGAGTTGATGAACTTCAGATACTGGTCTGTAGAGACTCTGGATTGACTGATAGAGGCTTACAGTACGATCCCTTTGCTAACTTCGGTAAATATACTGGATAAAATGTTATTTTCAGTCATTTCCATCCTGATCATACTGAATAGCATAAGGTGCATTAAAATCTTGGCAGGAGCTTCTATAAGGAGGTTCAGTGATGCTATAAGCACTTTAGCTTACCTTTTAATTTAGTGTCTTTGAGGTCATAATATGGCAATTTCCTGATAGGAACCTTGATACATGTCTTTGAAAATGATTGTTTTATATGTGTCAATGTTCTAAAAGACCGTTTAAGCTCTTTTGAATTCTTAAACTGTGTATTAACCTCAGCTTGGTAAATCTGAGTTTCAGCTGACAAGCGTAAGAATAGTTACGCTTCAGTTTCATGTTTGTGTTATTCCATTCGTTATGATTGATAAAGAAAATGCAAACAGGAGTGAGAGCACAGGATGCGGTATTCAGCCTGGTCTTGTAGTGAAAGTAATTTTATAAGGCGTCTCACTGAGTTATAGAACTGCCAATCAGCTCTTCGCAATAATCGTGCCTGTTTCAAGAGTTTGTGGAAGATTTATTTATGTGCACAACAGTTATCTTGATTGATGGTAAAATCAGTAACTTTACTCCTGTGTATATGTACCAGTAATACTGTTAACTTTAATCAGCATATTTCTTGTGTACCGAGACCTGCCCTTTAAAAAAGCACAGTGACCGGTGAGTCATTCTTACCTCTGCATTATATGTGACCGCAGTCAAAGGCCTTCATCTTAAAAAAGGAAAGTAATTTTCACACACCTGCCGGAGAGTGATCTGTTCCCAGGAAAATACAAGAAATGTTACTCTGATTAAAGGACAAATTGCCCTGCACCCAATCTTTCACTACACTTAAAACTTGCATTATTACAATTGTTGGTGTGCTTTCTTTTCATCTAATAATTCACTTTTATTAGAGTCCACAAGTCCTGTTTAACAAAAAGGCAATTAATCAGTGACAGCCGTATATAAAGAAGAAATTATGGGTCAGTTGATTTAGCACACTTTAAAGTGGCTCATTTTCTTAGTCTGCATATTCCTCATAAAACCTTTTTCTAACTATTTAAAGAATCTGTGTGGCCATAGCAACAAACTCATTATTAACTTCCCATTTCAGCACTTTAACTATGTGGGGGTATGTGAATTGTTTTATCAAGAAATAGTTACATTATTCTTTGTTGTTCCAAAACTTTGTTTCACCATAACCTTAATTACTTGTGTTTCAAATACAGTCACTTTGCTGTAGCTGTTGACAATTTCTTTATAGCATAGACATTTCTATCACCTAGAAATAACAATGCTAACTCAAACACACAAACCTCCCATATGATGTTATTGCAATAAATGCATAGCTCAATTTTTGTCTCTCAGTTAGTATGTGAAGATTTGCAGATCTTTGATAAGATGACATGTTGAAACATGACATATTGAAACATTACAAAAGTTGTGTTGCATGTGTCTAAAATGTTTATAAATAATTGTTTCATTTTTTGACTATTCCAAGAGCAAATGGCTTCTAGGTATCTCCACAATTTCTTTAATTGCAGATATCTCCACACAAACCACACACCACATGGTGGTGCCACAGCCACCCTCCTTCTCGCCTGCTTGTCGGTCACAATGGTCCTCCACTGCCCATTTAAATTCCATCACCTTGAGGTCTTTTCAACAGGGCAGAGTTACATGGTGGTTGCAGCACCGAAATCTGCAGGATTTGATAGATAAGCAGAAGCTCATCTGTCTACAACTAAGTGAAATGATTAATAATTTACCTCTTGTCATCAGTGAGATACGGCTTCTACAAAAGCCTTGCTTAACGCTTTAGGCCAGATAAATAGATTTAATGTAGCAGAGCTAAGAAGTTCAGCATATTATTAAAAACCAGTTTGCTTGATCACAGGGTAAAAAAGAGAATGTACATCATATCGCAGATTACTGGGTGTCAAATAGGCTGTCCACAGGACTTAACACTTGCTAAAGCAGTCTGGTATAAACAGAAGCTGTGGACTGCCTTTATCAGTTTTGGAACAGGCTACATATTTACAATGCCTTGAGCAGTTCGGTTGCACACGATGGCCACAGCCAGTTGAAATATTGCCATCATCTGGACATCATGAAAAATTCAAACAAATGGAAGCAAATCTTAGAACAAAGCAGTAAATTGTTTTATGTCACAGAAAGCAGAGAAAATGAACTTGGGTCAGTGAGAGACATTTAGCTCAATGCCACAGGTAGCGTTATAGCGTCTGAGGCTGGAGTGTTTTAATGGGATTAGTGCCCGTGGAGGGTGGGGGAAACTTCCATCTGTTTCAGCGCCAGTTTAAGACCATAGAGGGTAAATCATTTTCTGTTGGATAGACACAACACCCTAGGCATTTATCCCCAAACAAAGCTGGTTTCATCTTCTTTGTCCTTTTTCTTTGTAAGAAGAAACTAGTTGACTTATTTATTACTTTATTTATTTATAAGCAATTCAGTTGTCCAAAAATTGAAATTTAAGTACATCACACAAATAGTCTAGCAAAAACATAGAAATACAGGAAGTCTTTGGGTGTTTCATTTGAAAAAGGCTAATATTGTAAAGTTAGATTTTGTGACTTTTCAGACCACCTTTTTTGTAAAAAAAAAAAAAGCGACTAGCAACAAATTTAGTCACTTTTTGGACAAATCTTAGCTTCTTTCAGTAGACTGTAGTGCACATATACTCAGGCAGGAGCACGCTGTGTTAGAGAAACAAATTAGGAAGACGCTTTTTTTTATGATTATTTTGCATGTAAATACATCCAAAATCACTGCACAGCTGCTGTCTTTAACTTATGTTTATGTGTTTTGTCAGATTTGTAAATCAGCAGCATCTAAGTCGTGATCATTACATACTCGTTCTATTGTTTGATGACAGGAACAGAAATATGTGAGAACAGCTTTATTGGATATTCGACTGTACAACAATTAAGTATGTGAGAATGAGGGAAGTGAAACAACTGTTAACTGCAGACACCAAACAGAACAAAACTATGACACAGTGATGTCATGGAAATGCAAATTAGGATGTGACATCATCTGGCGAAATTTAGCGGCTTTTCAAGCAGACTGTTTGTGTCTATGGTGTGATCACAGAACAGAGAACAATAGCACCTTCTGTAACAGGCATTTGTCCATGAGTCTTATATATCTTTTCAAATCAAGAGCAGCCCCCATGTTGGTCTGTTTGCAGCACGCAAACTAAACATTCTTCTACTGACACCAACCTCAGAAAATCCTACACGAACGACTCAAGAGTGATTAGCTGAAATGAAACTCAAAATGGACTGATACACGGCTAATTATGCACATACTCAGAGCTCCTGTGTCCAAGCCTAATGTAGTGTGCTATGTAAATCAGGTTAGGAAGTTACATAAGGGCAATCAAACAGCAAAGCCATCAAATAAATGAGCTCTCAAGGACTTGGCAGCACCACAGCCCAGCATTGTCCACCTCATTTGATGAATTGGAACGAAATATGACAAATCGTATTTTTTGACCACCCGAACCGCACAGCCTTTCCATTCCCTGCCATTTTTCTCCATTCTTCTGTTAATGCAAAGTTGTTAATCTGCTCCAATCAAATACCTATAAACAAAAGCTTGTTGTTGCTAATGTAGAAGTGCTATAAACAAAAGCTCGTTGTTGCTAATGTAGAAGTGCTGTTATACTTTGGTATAAGAAATCATAATTGAAACCATAAATATACAAAGGCCAAACAAATATCAAATGTAGTTGCATATATTCTCTGTTAGTGATTTAAAGTGACTGTCATGCAGAAATTACCTCATACCTCATGTTTTAAATTACAAGACAAACTTTGCAAATAAACTGCAGTCCTTAAAAAAAAACTTTTGTACCAGTTTATTTTCTGCTAACGCCACTAATCATTCACTCATGTCACCTTGACTAGCGTCCGCATAACAAATGTAAATAATAAGATGTCCAAAAAAAGTTCTATAAATGTGTCTGATATGTATTATATACTGTAGATGATTCAGAGCATGCACTCAAATCTACTGATGCTGCCAAGATGGTGAGTAATGATTAGGCCTGATTTAATACAAAAGAAATATAGATGAATGCAGGGCAGGTGAATATATTGGTTTTTGAAGAGTATTATACACCCAGTGCAGTGCAAATTATGTTTGTTTTACATGATTTGTTTCGAGTTTTATCACAGCTTCTATTCATTTGATCTATGCGTATTGCTCCAAAGTTGATTGTTATATATTTTTGTCGAATGGTGAAGAAATCCATTTTGTTTATTGCATAGAAAGTCAACATTTGATATAATTATGGTTTTTTTATACACGGAAATGACTGAGAAAATAGTTATATTTCATTAAAAAAACGGTCCTGTCAGAAGTCAATCAAATAGGAAAGCGCAGACTGCAATTTTGGCAATGAATAACTCACTTTAAAAGACTCGATTTCTAAATCCACTGCAGTCAGCAAATTAAAAATTAAGATCTTAGCACCACAGTCTCACAATTTATTACAAAACTAGTTTAGAGTTGTGATTTAATGATCTGACAATAGCTCATATGATACAGAATATTTAAGGAAGAAGCCAGCAGCCAAATAGCCTAATGCATTTTGAGTACAGAGGATCTGAGTTTATGGAAGGGCATTGATGTTGTGCTTGACTTCAGTGACTTTGAGAATGAGTCAGATCATTAGTTGGTGAACAACCTGATGAAAGATTGACAGATCTTTAACCTCTTCTGAAGTTTCTAAAAGGACAAATACAGAATCTGTACACTTCATTAATTTCCTTCCCTCTTTCCTTTTTTGGCAATACACTGTCTAGTCCTTCATTTTTCAATTGCTGCAACATATCAAAAAATAAAACCTACATCCTTGATGGTTGTGAAATGTGTAGTTTACATATAGTTATACTATATATAGTCAGTGTATCTGACCAGTCCAAGGGATAATACTTCAATATAGCCATAATATAGCTACTTTCATAGCAACATAGCAACCTTTATATTATAGATTTCAAGATTGCTTTTGGAATAGAATTGATGACATGAGAACAAGAGCAGGGATTTTGTGTTCAAATGTCTTTAAATAATTTTGAGGGCATTTGTTCATCGAAGGGGGGTTACAAATAAGACAAATATAAAATAGGTTAAAACTCTTAGGTTAAAATATTGGCATTTGAATTTTTTGTATATCTTACAGGGTCCATTGAATTCAGAGATCTTTAGTGATATTCGACTGGGATTAGGCCTTCTCATCTGACAACCTACATGTTTTATTTAAAAGTCTGCAGTTACTGTGTTCTCAAGCTGAAATCCACGTGAACACATACTGCTTGGGGAAACTTATAGTATTTGGCCTTTGTTTTTTTTGTTTGTTTTTTGATTTATTACACTTTGTGTCTGCATCACATAACTCTATTCAAAATAGCCTTTTCTTTCTTTTCATTCAGAGTTTAGTAGAGTAAAGACAGGAAATGATGCGGAACAGGATTGGGAAATGTTGTGAACCGAATTCTACTCCTGATGTCTGTGTGAGCGCCAAGCTAAATATATTGGAGCATGTGAATTAAAAAGTCACCATTTTAATAAAATAAAATAGTTTTTCTGGTAAATTAGATGCATTATTTTGTGTGGCATGTTTGAGTGTTGATAATTGCCCCCTGTGGTACATCTGTGACCCCCATAATAAGACCAAAGTAAGATAAGATCAGGAGAACTGTGATCTAAAGCTTCCTGGCGCTTGACAAAACCGCAGCCAATCAGAACATCTTATACTGTAGCTGCTCTGCTAAAGAAAATGTGTCTGTACAAAGACTTATTACTTTTCAGTACATTCACTTGTGTTACTTTTATAGGTTGTTCAAAGTTTTGTATTTTTGGTTTACATGGAGGTCTGGCCTCTTTCTATAATTGAATAAAATATATTCTGTTCTGTTCTTTTCTATATCTAGCTGCAATAAGCCAGCAGTTAAACTAAGAAAAGTGTTTCTGAAGAGACAGTTCCACGTACAAGCTGTACTTTTAAAGACATAAGAAATTCTACACTGAGGTAATTTCCTGGTTCAGAAGTCAACATGTGAAAAGAGTGAATAAATTAGTTATTCAAACTGTAGACTGATTAAAACTGTAGACATGCTGTAATTTTTTTTATGGCATTATGATGCTTTCTGTATGCACGGACATTGTGAACTTAAAGCTGGTCATATTTTGAAGGCCATAGATTAGGTGGAAATTCTTAATCTTAAGGGTCCTTTGGCAGGAATGTGTGATAAACCATGAAATGAGATCCAGAACAGCAGAGTGAGTGTGAAATGAAAGAAACTTATTGGCAAGTGATGAATTCTGTCCTCCATCCACTTCAGTTGTACCTGCCACATGCCACTTCTGAAGTTTCAGCGATCACTTGTGGATTTCCTTGTCTTGCTCTGCCATACAACTTCCAAAACGAATGACAATAAAGTTGATTGTAATAGTTGGGTAATGCAGTACATGTACCTTTAATGATACATTTCAAAATTATATATTCAGTTTTGTTATTTATATACAATAATCACATACATATATATATGATGATAAGAATAACCATTATAACTATTGACCATTGAATAACCATTAATTAATTACAAGCAACCTATAAAATTTTAGCTATATATGACACCACACACAAAGTGTCTTTTTTGTAGGTATACTGTCTTTCTTGCAACCTAGTACTGTAAATGGCCTAACTAGACAGCATTTTGAGACATCAGTGGCATACTAATAGTGATGCCTTTAAGATATATCTGTCTGATAGTCATGACTTTTGACTTATGAGTAAGTGAAGCTTGAAGCTTAAGTTAAACCTTTAAAAGTATAGTCTAAGATCATATAAAGATACTTTTTGCACAAAATAAAATTTTCATATTCAAAGGATTACCTTTGAATACAAATACCCTTAAATGTTTTAAACACCTGGTTTAGTATTTATGCATTTATAGGCCTGTATGAGATTTTTTTTTTTTTTGCTGTGAAGGTGTTAACTTTTAAGGTGTTAAACGCCTTTTTTAAAGTTCCTGTGAGTTTGTCATTAATGAAATAAACTATCAATAGCATTTCTCACAGTTGAAAATACATTTACATGCAAAATTGCCTTTTCACAATGTCGCTAATATGAGTCTTTACCAGAGGAGTAATTATGTAAATTAAGGTAATTAGGAGATAGGAGGATATTTTCTGCTCTAAAAAAAATAAGTTGTATAAGACATTCAGTAGCTTAGATAGTTTAAAGCCCAGTGGGAATTTCTACCAGGAGAAATCTGCATGTATAACTGACAACAACACATCCCAAGGATGTGGCAACCTTGGTAAAGAGTCCATTTGCCAGGATAGAGAGCGACTTCTGAAAGTCAAACACCTACTTATGAGACGAAGGTGTTTGCCAGCTGACATGAAAAATCTGGTGCCTGGCCTAAGGGCAGGGTTGGGTGTTGATGGTGAAGGCAGGGAGAGTTTGGATTTCTTCCTGGATCCCGCAGTGCTCAGCGTGAGGAGCTTAACTACAAGAGCCTGGACATTCACTGCGACCTTTAGACATTGGTTATGTAGAAAAGACATATTTAATATGTACTGTAGGGTCTCATCAATGTGATATTGCATGCATAGAGCTGATGTCTGTAGCTTTTCAATGTTAGAATATTCTCCTGTCGTAGTTTAATGTGAAAAGACAACTATAGCTTAAACTATAAGTAACTGATTTATGCGTGATATCAATTATATATCTGTGATTAGCACTGTGATAAAGTGATTTTAAAATTGTTTTGTTTGTTTGAGCATAAGGATCGACCTGACACAGCAACATTTTCTTCAACCAATGACGTGAGCAGGGGGGTGGTATTAACAATTTGCTGGACCAATGGTGATGGTGAAACCTGTTTGATAACAGTCAACAAATAACACAACACTGAAGTATGATTGAAGTAGGGCTGCATAATATATTGAAATTATAGAAATATTGCAATATGCATATCTCTGCAATAACTCAATGATTTTAATACTTGTATGTGTATTCAGTTTGATGATTCAGGTTGATGCAGATAGCAGAGAGACTTTTATCAGTTATAGTGATACATGTATGTTGGTTAATATATGGTTAATATATAATTTTCAGTTTCTAGGTATATTTTAAAATAATTATTTTATTATCATTATCGTATTGCATACCACACATATAGACCACATTAAGAACACATATATTGCATCATTTAGCGCATTCCATTTTGGTGCATCATTACCGCATATTGCATTTTCCTTCAATATCGTGCAGCCCAAGATTGAAGTATGACTTTATAAAAAATACTCTGTCCAAACCAGCAGATTACTCTTAACATGGTAAAAATGGTGTATAGCTCATTTGAATAGAACCCAGGAACTCACTGTCCTAATAATTAGGTGACGTGAACTTTAGTAGAAATATTGTATGTCAAGAGGGTGGTGTAATAAAACTCAATAAAGCCATTATTCTGTTTTGAACTACATGCCTAATTAAAAAGACCGAATTACCCTCCACTCATTCTCATGTGACATTAAATTAAGGTTGTATAGCAGTAAAAGTTAATATAATCTTCTTTCTAAAAAAGAGTAATACCTGCTGTAATGCCTGCATTAAAATGATTTAATGAGTAGCTCAGTCTCAGCTCTAATCCTGCTGTGAGAATACATTAGAATTGCCCCATGGCCTATGTACTTTGTGTTTTTACAAATACAGTTAACACATCTATCTATTGGCAATGACGTCTCTTTTATTAAGGTGCATTTGGGGAAAACAAGTCCCTCACATTTAGTAAAACATTTAAAGTGAAATAGTTTTGTGATTGCTCACCGAGGGCCTTTGGAGTTGATAAAATGTCAAGGCTGTTATTTTCTTTCCATTTTATGTTTTTTACCATCTTTGTACCGCTACACGATGCACAGACAAAAGCAGTTCCTTCAGACATTAAAGACTCGTATTTCTTAGAAAACTAAGTGGGAGAAAATGTTTTTTGCATTATAGTTAGATCATTTTGTAGATCATTTCTGAGATTTCTGGTGCTCTGAATGGTATTAATATTTAATCACATTATGAATTGGGAAAAGAATACAATTACCAAAGTAAATATATCTGTCCATCAGTCCCACAGAGCACAGTTTTGTTTCCTCAAGGTGAGAAGCAGGCAATGAGCGCAGTAACGGAAAGATTTGCAACACTGTAATCGTTGACTCTATTTATTCACTTTTATGCATAGCTGTTCAAACACTCTCCTTTGAGACTGAATCTGCGTTATCCCTCAACATTCATTGACTCTGCTTCCATTATCAATGTGATACAATTAACAGACCTTGGGGGCAAACTGTACCTTCACCTGCACCGTTTATCTCCCAGGCCTATTGCTTTTTGAGAACTGTGAGATATAATGGAGAAAAGTACTTCACGAACTCTCTTAATTAAATTATTGTGCCTCAATGCTAATTAGACCTAATTCATTCAATATAAAAAGTCACATCTTTATTTGAATACCTTTATTTATCAGATTAGTGAAAGATACTCTTAATTGGTGCAGTAATTTTTGCCATTGCTTCAATCTGAAGAAGATTTTAATATTATAAATTATCATGCGTGGTCAACAGAAAAGAAAACAAATGCTATGTTTTTCATCTTTTTAGAAAATTAAATCTAAAATTAGTTATTATATGGAACAGAAACAAAACGGAATATATTCTGAGGTTAATGGGTTTAGCTTTGTTGGCCAGGGACAAGAGCTTCATCTGTGTGTTCCTGCCCTTCATCTCATGACCAGGTGCCACCAGGCAAGACCTTCAGAAAAAGAAGGATATGGTGAATAGCTCCATTGGCAGCGTGTGTGGGTGTCTTTTGTGGAACTTTGACAGAAGAAACCCTGGCAAAAGAAAAGAGAAGATGAGAGGAGAAGATTCTTGTCTTTGATGATGTTGAGTAAGAGAGCACAGTTTTATTGTGAGCAAATGAAACTCGCTTTACAATAAGGCGTGGGAAACTAGTGTGTGTGTGTGATTTAAGTTTAATTAAACTGATTTTTTTATGCATACAACAATAGTGATTTCAACAGGGTTCAACATGTAAAATTTAAATTCAGTGTCCTTTAATACTTTCATGATACTTTTATGAAGTTTTACAAAAGTTTGGCATCAACCAACGTGTGTTTACAGATGGCAAGTGGCTGCCGGATTTCTCAGAAACAGCGTGTCTGTGTTCTCATTAATTAACCGCACAAGCCCAGCCTGCGGTTCAAATAGCGGTGCATGAAACAACATGAATATTGTGACAATAAGCTTGATAAAACTGAAGAATATCATTACTGTGTACCAAGGTGATAACCTTCTGTTCACAGTGTTATGTTCACAGTTCTGCCTGTTGTCTGATTGGAAACTAGAAATTCACAGTAAATCACCTTTTTTTGTAATCAGAAACAATTGGTATGTTACACCACTGTCTGACTTATGTGTATAGCGACTAGTTATATCACAGAGATCTGTCTAAGATACTGCCTTTAATTGAATCTTCTCTGGCTGATTTCATTGGTTCTCTCATACCGAGAGAGTTCTGCTCTAAAGTGTTTTTTATGTTTTGTTTTTAAGGTTCGCAAAGCCTCCCACTGCTTCCTGAATGCTGTTGGGCTGTAATGGCTTTTGAATCCATTGTTGACGGATTTGCCAATGATTTGCGTGAAATGAAAATATTTCTGTAATGGTCAAAACTTGGACAAGCTGGATCTAAGAAGAACAGCACACCGGCACATCATACAAATGTAGTACTGTCGATATGTACAGGAGGTCAGGCGGTTATAATAATGCTTTTTAAATGTAACAATGGTAAATATAATGTCAAGCTAGTATTAGAGACACCAGTATGTACACATAAAATATTATAGATATTATAGAGCTTTCGTTTATGGCATTTAGCCATAAAGTGGTAGCAGTAGCACACACCATCATTATAATTATACAGCATAGATGTTTTAAATTATCATCAACCTTAATGAGTTCCCAATTTAATTGCATCTCACTCAAGTATATTATAAGTGTAATTGGCACAGGTAACAACTTTTGACTGTCAAAGACATCTGAGATAAAATTTCAAAGCTTTAGGCTAATCGTTTTCTAAATGTGCAGAAACCAAGTCCCACAAATATCCCCACAAAGCATTTGTCTACTGACATTTTACTGGTCTGACAATGCCCTTCAATTTATTGACATGGTGAACTCTATAATGTACACCATTCACAAGCATGTTTGTGAGTTGGCCTTGGAAAACTTTTAAGTGTGATATTTTAAATATTAAGTGCTTGTGTGTTTTTGCACTTTTCCAGACAGGAACATTTTTCCACAGCAGTCAATGTCTTGGGTCAAACCTGCAGTAAGATAAGGTATGCACATGCCTCAAATCTCCACTCACAACTTTTAATGAGGTCAACCTCAGATTCTGGGAAAGAAGGATTTGGTAGCGTAGCTCATGAGAATATCGCTTGTGGTGAAGAGAAGTGGTCATTTTTATGTTCTCTTCAAAGTGATTTAGGTCGCCTTTGAGAAATTTTATAACTGAAGCTATAGGTTAGAAATATCACAGCTTTTATCCATTATCCACAGCTTCCAGTACAGGCCTCAGAGCTACAACTCAATAAAAGTACTTCTGAGGTACTGCGTATACTTTTGTTTTCCACACTGATTTTTTTAGTCAATATAACGACATGTTCTTGGATTCAGATCTTCAGAAAACTTTCTGATTTTGATACTTTTACTTTTATTTGGTACGTTATTTGAGAATGAATTATTGAATGGGGTTTGGAATTGTAAATGCAAGCTTTCAAAGTCAATTGCCTGCAATGAAAAGATGGTAAACCACTTGAGTGAGAAAGCGAATTTTCTCCTGCTGAGTTTCACTATGTTTTCCTTCTTCTTTATTAACCGGAAACCCTCCCAGACTTTCTTATGTGAATGTGTTGCCTACAAAGTTATGATAGCCACAGTAAAAAATCTAAACAGCAGTAGCCATAGACTGTACATGTGTAGCCTGCCATTAAACAAATACACTGAAATATCAGTTACACTCATTACAACTCACAGTGGCGTAATCTTTATTCATAGCCAGATAATGGGCTTAATTCAGGACATCTGCTCTTTCTACTGAAGAACCCACATTAGTTAAGGTTTTTTCGTCCCATCTGAAAGAAGATCCCTCCCTCCCAACAGAATCCCAAATTACCAATGGAGTGAAAGTTTGACTTTTTGGCTCCCAGTGAGAAAGTCTTCTACTCTGTATGGGAGAAGGCTTTCAAAAGAGATTGTCTTTGGTCTAGCTGCAGGCATGGAGAGCAACACTTTCTTCAGCAGTCAACAAGTCCTTTGCAAAGATGTGAGTCTTACATTTGTTATTATATATATACTTTGATCCTAGAATAATCTCTTTTATTTCTATTTGCTCTATTTTATTTCTCTTTTATTTTTCTTGCTTTAAAAATACTGAAAAAATCGGTGAAGTGAATTTACAGTTCATTTTTAAATAGTGTTAAATTGCTTGTGTCAGTGGTTGTGATATGTGACAGTCAGGTAGGGTAAAAATGTTAATTATTTCTGACTACAAGGTTTATTAGTTTTCAGTTTTTATCTAACACTCAGTGCCTTTTCTCCAGCTGAGTGCCGCACTCCACGGCTGTATGGCTAGACATTTACCACTGTGCAAATTATTCCACATGATTTACAATTAAATAATCAAGATCATTTTTCTAGCTTTGTATATGCATTCATAAAAATGTTTGCTGTGCCAAAAATCAAGTAGGTGTACTTCTTTCAGAGGTAATGTAACACAGAATTATTAATACTGTTGGTTCTTTTATACTGGCATAGAGCCAGTGGTGATAAACACAGGTTTAAAGATTTAAGTGTGCAACAGTGTATAATTTATTCTAAGAAAACATTTCTTATTTTCTAAAAACAGAACTTAGTACAGATTGTGCTTTTTTATTATTCTTTTTTTTATTTTTATGATTTCTGTACTGTCTCTACTACCAGCTTGCTTTAGTGTGTAAATATCACTCCTTCTACCTTCGCTTTCTTCCATCTGCCTCTGTCTTTTCTGTCTTTCCCCTTTCACCCTTCTTGCACTCTTTCTCATCAGCAGGGGGCCCTCAGCTCACTTCATCACCACAGACTCATACTCAATCCTGCTACAGCAGAATTGCCTCGCTGATTCTTAACCTTAAACTGGTTTAATACTGTTTTGCTGGCAGCCTTCTGTGTATTTTGAAAACCATTTATATTCTGAGCGGATGGAACTTTGTCCTCCAGTCAAGTTTCCGCTGCTTATGCAACCCTTGGATTTCAGCACTGCCTCTATTGACATTTTTGCTTCATACAAGGGAAATTCTTTTTTAGAGGAATTTGGAATTTTCTTTAATTGTTTGTCATCCTGTTTCCCATAATGCATATGAGAGGGCTTGTGCCTTGATGTTTTTAACAGGACGTTTATGACAAATTCCTGAGGCAAAACTATCTCATTTGTGCATATTTTTAAAGAATATTTGTTTTAAAAGTCATTCTGCTAAGCAATAGTTTTAAAGAATCAAGAGGTTTATCCTGGTACTCCTCAACCTTAACCTGCTCATTATATGCTGATTTATAAATGCCAAAAAAATAAAGATATTGATTTGTTTTTCTTTTAAATTTTACATTATTAATATTATTTTGTGATGTGATGTGAGACTAAAAAATGAATACACAGCGAAGGAGAAAAAAATGACTGCAGACAGCACAATCGACACGATCAAGACTCATGTTCATTTAAAGATGGCCTGCAATTACAAAAAAGTCAACCCACCACGTCCCAAACCACAACACAGTACTAATATTCATTAACCAAACACTGAATAAATGGTGTATTGGAATTTCAGACTGGTTGAAAATTTCCTTTGTTAGATTGTTAGATTAAATACAATCACAGGAGTCACCACTGCTTTTCTGCTTTATAAGCTTCTCTTTCAGCAAGAGACGTCGCTAATTGAAGCTAGTTCCTCCACATTCATAATTCTGATTGGCCGTGTCCTAAGAGATAGTGGCGCACACCACTGTGAATAGTGAGCTTTTACACTCTCCCACATGGAACTCAGCTGGAGCAAAAGTCTCTCTTTATTAATTTGCGGCCTTAAGCTCCGGGAATTTATTCGAACAGGCGAAATTTTAATTTGGGACAATTTTAATAAATGTGACCTTTTGTTCTATCTCTGACGTATTAAAAGTGCCCAAGTGATTACTTCTTTCCTAGCAGAGCGCTATGGTGCAATACATTCACTGTGTAAAACCTTTACATGACAACCCTCTATATAAATATACAAATGAACAATCATTTAAAAGTTCTGGGGTTTTTCCAGGTTGAGCTCGGGAAAGAAAAGGAGGAAAAGGCCAGGTATCGCCCTTACCAGTGTGCTGCCATAATACTGAGTGTGGGCTTCCTTATACCGGCCCTGTGCATCTTCAGCCTGAGATTTATATGGAGCCCAAGCCCTGCAAAGGTAAGAGGAATTAAAATCTACTGTTGAGGCTGGGAGATATTAGTGAGAATGGCGCATGACTGCGGATTAATTAGGAAATGATTAGAATAACAATCCCGCAGTGGAAATGAAAGACACAGAGACATCTGCACACGCTATTGAGCATTCCTGGAACTGACTGAATCCAATCTTGATTTCCCTGGAATGAACAATAACATCACAGAGTTAGAGAAAACAGCAGAATGAATAGATAAATACATTGTGAGTTTTTTTGTAATAAGTTTGCTGAAATAATCAGAACTGCAAAATAAAGATATTATTCATAGTTTCTCAATTTTGTCAATGTTTCTCAATGTCGATGTGCAAAAATGGACAGTAAGTAATTGCAAATACTGGCCTGTCAAAAAGGAACAAATAAACCTTAGGCTTTGGTATATTATATTATGCATAAAATCCCCCGGAGGAAACAGGACTTTTAACAATTTAACAGCCAATTCTTTTAGCACATTTGCTGAAACTACACTTGGACAGCCTCATTTCTGCATCAGATATTTCATGCTCCTGGTTGAGAAGTCATGAAAGAAGGACTGATGATTCTCACAGGGCATGTAATGGGTTTAATGACACTGGAAGTCTGGGGCCGTAGAGATTGAGAATAAGTGCTCACAATCTTGAACTGCTGTAGTCGGCTAAGCTAAAGCCGTACAAGTGCTGATATCCGGCAATAAGCGCTATAATGGTTCTTTAAAACACAATGATAACCGTTAGAGGGTCTTTTTTAGTACGGCAGTACAGGGGAAATATTAAGCAAGGGGTGTGTGTGTGTGTTTTACACAGCTGCAAGTGCTGACACCACAGTGAAATCTAAATGTGCAACTATTGCTGCTTCAGGCATCACAATTTTGTAGCTCAGATATGAATATTTCAAAACAACACTGCATATTTCATAAGCCCCGCCCACTCTTATATAGACTTGTAGGTAGTAAGTGTTTATCACTTTGCTTATTGTGCTAGGTAAGACATTATAAATTATTCCTATGCTCTTAAAGGTATAGCACCTGACAAACTAATTAGAAGTCAATACATCAATACAGCAGGAGATTGTCTTTGCCAATCCCTCCTTGAGGCAGCAGGGACAGGCAAAGTGGTCTCTCGTGTCTAGGTTTGCATAAACCGCCATGGAAAGATAATTTGCTCACCATATTGTATTTCAATATGACATGGTAACCGCTTGGGAACTTCTTTTAATTACTTACAAACATATGTTGTTACAGAAGCTGAGGGAACATGAAGCATTTGCCATCATTCTCTACGCTACTATGTGTTTAAATGTGCAAGGTGTGTGTGTGTGTGTTTAACTGTGTGTTTGTTAACACGTGTTGTTAAATTCCTCTCTTGGCTCCCAACAGTGCCTTCATGTTCATCATGTCCTAATTATTGTTCTCCTCAGTCCCTTTGGGATTAAATACCTGCCAGATCACCTCATACAACCAAATTAAAAATAATAGTAGAAAAAAGAATAAAAGTGCATGATTTTAAATTTGCAATTAAAATGGAGGATATTTAATTAACTCACCTTATCAATATCTTTATTACACACAGAACTCAGAACAGAAAAGACACAAAGGTCCTGTTCTTTGACCCCCATACCCCACATGGTTTAAAATTACTATATACCCAAGTTTGCTATGAAATAATACACAATGAGAATGCAATTAAATAAAAATAATAATAAAAAGAAGCTTCTGGCAAAAAAATTGAAGTAAGGTGAAAATGTCAGAAATTTGTGATAAAATTCTCAAGTTTTTATCTTGGCTGAGTTTACTTTATAATTAACTAATTGAAATTCAACTGTATGATCAGTGGATATAATGTAGTCTTTTATTCTGTGATTTGGTGCAGATTACATTAGCCAATACACCCTTATTTCTTGAGCTATAAATTCAGAATCACACATTCTGATAGATATAGACAAGATTTGCTGTGTTAAGATGATATCATCTATTTTCTGACCTTTTAAATGTCTATTGTCTTGGTAAGTAACTGTAGCTGGACATAGGGGTGTCAAAACCACACACATGCAGCAGTTCTTATCAGGTCTGAACCACCAGTGTCTGTCATACAGCCCGCAGTGTCAGACAACATCTCGAATAGCTCACACGCACAGCAGCGGAGAGAGGCTGTGAAATTGCCTTTGCCACACGTATGTCAGGCTCACAGACGTGCCCCCATTATTCAAGCTGAAATTGCCTCACTCACCTTGTTGCCATGTTGTGTTCACAAGGTAGCCTCCAAAAAGGTGCCCCCAACCGCCTCTTAAGAAATTTTGTGTCCGAAATTCTGTTTTAATAAACACAGCCGCACCTGCTCTACAGTAATAGTTTCAGGGGCTGGGCAACAAACACCCCCCAAGCAGGTTTGTTTACTGGTTATGTCCTGCAATTGGCCTTTTTTGGTGGTACCGCTGCTTAGACTGTCAGGCTGTTCTCACAGGAGAGACCGATAGACTTCAGGAAGCCATGACGGCTGTGATGTTTGTTTTCTTTCTGATGTGAGAAAAAAGAAAAAAAACGATCCTAAAATAGTCTCGATCTTCGATCGTCCTCTTCTCTCTTTATGTGTGTGAGTGGAAATGGCTCAGGTCTTCATGTCTTGAGGGAAAATCATTACAGTAATGAGGCACATCGGCCAATCAGAGCAGCTGCTTTTGAAACCCCCTACAGAGATGTTGCACTTTTGGTCTGCAGTCTTTCCTTATTTCACTCATCACATTCATTTAATCACTTACGGGCTGATGCAATAGTCTCTAACCTCCACCTGGATGAAACAAACTGTTCCCTTGTAAAGGAGTGGTGAGGGAACAGAACAAAATCAGTTCCATCCATTCGGGCTCTCAGGTGGATTTTGAATGTCTTTGGAAGTGTGTTTGACGAGGCATTAGAAGTGTTTCATTTACTTCCATCGTGTCTGTTTTTATGTTCTTCAGCATTCATTTCAAATTGCTAGAAAAAGAAAACCTTGGATACTGAGACTTTACAAACATAAGTTTGTAGTCATTTTTTTAAGATGTTACGTATACTATGACAGTTTTAGTTGAACATGATTAAACATGATTAAAATGAAAGTTTTCACATCATAAATTAAGTGCACACTTTCATTTGACTCACTCAGAAATGTATATAATCATAATTATAAACAATAAATTAATACTAAATGTATGTGCAACAGTATTGTAAATATGTGGAGGTCCTCAAAAAGCAAAAAGTTTAGTTAGACATAGATATTTAGTGCACAAATACTTGGATTACATACACAGAACAATGTAGTTGCCTATAAATCTCTTTTCTTTTGAAAGAGAGACTGGTTCTTTTTCTCTTGGACAATTTTGATTGAGCTTTCGTCCTACACAAAGTGCTGTGAACTCACCCTGTCACAAAGCTCTCTCACACTTAAGGAAGAGAGCTGATTTCATCAGATTAACACCACCCAGATCCACAGAATGTGACTCATTATTTCAAATGGATTAAGGGTTAAATCTGTCAGCCAGAAATGGAGTTAAATTCTCAGTCATTGAGATGTGAGTGGGGTGTGGTAATTGAGATGAATTTCCAATCTTGACAGTAGACCGGTGTCTGAAATATAAAACCAGGTTGTCATACTTTTTTGCTTTAGTGCAAGGGAAAATTATCTTGTCAAAAAACAATAAAATGTTACATTTATTCATATGTGTATCCTAAATACATAGTTGACCTTATTCATTTAGATTATTTAACCAGGAGCAGTAATAAAAAAATGATACTTTCTATTGGCTGTTTAGTTTAAATGGTGGAAAATGATTCTGAATTAGGATTTTAAACTAGTTTGAAAACAACATACAAAAGCAATGCTCGAGAAAACAAGCATCTGTATGCTTCTAATTGTTACAAATTGTTGAAATGCTTGTGACAACTAGCCCCAATATCTATTTAACAAACTTACAACAGGGCTCAGTCACCCTGATATGATGGCATTACTGCAATGCACGGCTTGTTGCTTTGTTGCTTTAATAAAAGGTAGTTTTCCAGCATCTCTTGCCCAGTAGATGTGTGTCTGTTAGTCAGGCAGGGCCAAAAGCCCTTTGGGAGGATCCTGCTTGATTCAGTGATAAAATATTAAACAGAGATGATTGGCATTTCAGAGTGGGAGCTGAATGATTTTCAATGAGAAGTAATGCATGCAAAGTATTGACATGCATTCTAGTTGGAGGCTGACATGCAGTTATGTGTGATGTCTTGTAAATCATTGACATGCAAATTATAGCATAAATGTTGTATATAATGTTAGAAACAAATAACATTTTCCTGGCAGACAACAGCATTACAGGACCATTGGCGCTCCGAAAAACAAAACTGACAACATCAAAGATGTAGATTGTCTCAATGTGTTAATAAAAAAAACACATGGCCAGTCTTTTTGATTTGACATAATATCAATCTCAGCATCAACCACCTTGAAATTGGTCAGTGCATAATTTATCTCTTCAACAAATGTTGCATATGAGGCAACCGGACACTATTTCAGTGAAATAAGGAACAATGAATAAACTGTGAACCTAATTCCTTATTCATGTTTAATATTTAATGAACGGGACATATTTTCAGCTTTGCTCTATGGCACAACAGGTCCCAACCACACTAGGCAGGCAGTTTTTAACTGGCCATTATCACACAACCATATCCTAAAGTTTGTTGTTTGACAGGAAATGTTATCAAGCAATGCTGTAGGGTATGATGTTTTATCTAACCCTTTGTTTTAAGATAGCAGTCCAAAAAGCATGCATACACATACAGTACACAGAAATAATAATTATCGTAATAAGCTGTGTAAATAAATGCATAAAAAATAAACTAGGCTACATTCTTGAGTAGGACTTTATTGATTAAATAAAATAAACATGTCAATCTTTCCTCTTTTAACTCACCACAGATGTTTCTGATGTTTCTAAAATGAAAAAAAAAAAACAGAGGAATATCCTGTTTGCTGGAATGTGGTTAATTTTCATCAGCAAAGTGGAGTTCATTCATCTACTAATGCCAGCCAAAATCTGTATGAACAGTAAACATAAGGTTTCGCTCATGCTGTACCTGGGTCTATAATTTTGGTCACTGGTTACATGAGGCATTGACTGCACACAGCAAAATCAAGTCAAATTAGATTTTAAAAGAAAGTCATTTAAAAAACCCTTAGACAGTTTTATTATTTGCAGTAAACAGAGATGTATTCAACACACCAAGGTTATAACTGAATACTGCTCTCCACAAAGCTGGGCCAAGAGTATATTTATTTATTTATTTTTTAAATCTGTACTTTAAAATTCGACATAATTTATTAACTAGGCATGCCATTTAAAGAATTTAATAGGGCAAAATGATTAAACATTCAAAGATATCTGATTGCATGGGCAATATAAGAAACAGCCACACACATTTATAATACATCACATGAACTGCACGTTAAAGTGACATTCAGAGAGCTTTCCGCCTCCTTATCCACTTTAAATCCTCAGTCAGTGAGAGACTTTGTGTATCCATTTACACACCAAAGGTTAACATCATTTTGCTGCTGTTAAGTTCAAAGCTATCTTTGCGTTCAGAATTTTGTAGTGTTGACACAATCCTCCAAGCACTAAACCTACTTGCTCTGCGTGATAACAGGAAAAAACTAGCTGCAGACGTAAATGTGAGCCAATGGGGAGGAAGAAATCCCAACACTGCAGAGATGCAACGTTCTTACACCTCATACTGGAGGGATGTGGCATATCATGCAAAGTAAAGTCAATAAATGAAAAATCACTAGGCTGTTATTACTGAAACATAAAATACACACATGAAAGGTAAATGCATTTATTGACATTGTATCTCTCTGGTTGTGTTTGATCATGAAAATCAAGTTTAATCAAATACATGCATCAAATCAAGCAGCATGATTTCACTATAGTAACATTAACTGTAATAACCTTGATATTTATCAGATCTAAAAAAAAATGTTTAAAAAAAATGTCGTTTTCATAGCAAATACCTTAGTTTGTTTTACAGCTTCACCACAGTAATCATGCATCTTTACTTTTAGAGAGGTCATGCATCTTTTACTGGTGGTTACTATGATCTCAGTACAAACAGCACAAATGACACTCCTTAAGAAATGTAGTATAATAGGATTGTTCTTTCGTGTTATGTTGGCTCACCTTTTGGCTAAATTAAGAGTTTAAAATAATAACTTGTAACTAATAACTTGAAATACATTGTTGTAGGTTTCAGACTTTTATTTTGTCCAATACCGAGCAGGAAGCCCACAAGATCCTTCATATCACAACTTGTGGCTCATTTGCATTTAAAGCTTTAGTGAGTATCTGCATAAGAACTTGGCAAGCTCTGGCTGCCTTTATGTAGAACTATGTCTGCATACAGCATCACTCCACATAATCTTGAGCTAGGCTTTGGAGACCAAAATAAACTGCTGCCCCTTCATTCACCCAAGGCAAGAGCTCAGAGAGTAGAACATTGTTACTATGCAATGCATTATGACTCCCATCACTGGGGCTTTGAGGCAGCAGTAATGCCTGAGAAAACACTTTAAGAGCAGAGCAGAGCGATTCTAGGGCTCTTTCTGGTCTCATTGCCTGCCTCAGGTCTCCCTGCTTGCCACATTGCAGGATCGAGTGTCAGATAAGTAATATTCTTCTTTCAAGTCAAGGGTTCCTAAGAGATCTATTTTGAACAAAGTGAAGTTTACAGAATAAATGCTGTTAGGGAGGAAATTATGTTGTGCAAACACTGATTTTCAGTCTCTACCAGAAACTGTTAAAATTTTATTCAGTAAACCAGTAAACACATCTGTTGGTTATTTTTCATTCAGTTTTCATAACAATTAGTAAACTAAAATGCTCGTACTCTCAGAAAACCTCTAGTTTCTGGACGCTAGTCAGTGGTTTTAAATGAAAACAGCTTTGTAATAGTTCTCTTCAGCCAAGCTATATTTCTGTTCTCATTAGCGGCTAATGCTGTTCATCAAATTATCCTGTGCATCTGAAAGCTTGAAAACACACGAGCGTTTACTCTGGCAAGCTGTGTCTGAATGCCACTTAGCCACAGGAGAATTGAATGTCTTCAGTCAATTTAATCATTTTGAGTGAGTCTGAGTAACAATCAGGGTCACAGTGTCCTCTCCCCTCCACCCCCCCTCTCTCTCTGCAGTAGAGGTGACATCCTTTATGGCTAGAAGGCTCTGACGGTTCCTCAATGAGCGTTTAGCTCTATATTTGGCCGTGTGAAATATGTTTTACATTCACAAAGAAGTACCAGAGTGTGCCAGTATTATGAGCAGCCTTTGATGAATATTTCATGCAGAATTCCATGTCCTATTATGACAGAAGATTGGCCCGCATTCTTACACTGCAAAGCCATTCAGACGAACAATCAATTACAGGAATCATTGTGTGTTTATTCGCATGGATAGCAGTCACTCAAACCAGAGCTCGCCTGCAAAGGAGAAAGAGGAAAAACAGGCAGAAAAAGTATAAGAGGCTCCTCAGAAATCTTGGAAAAGGTCTTCTGTCACCTCTTGGATTTATTTATAAACTTCACTTCAGTTGTTTCCACCCTTCAGCACAGAGATATCAATCACAGTTGTGAGCTGAAGCTTGGGAGTGTTGCATCACCCAACGTCCTGAAAATGTTCTTTCGTCCTGTTAAAAAAGGCTTCAGTTATTTCCTTTGAGACAACTGTTGGAAGCTACAGTTTGTAGGTGAAAACAATGTTTTAGGAAAGAATATACCAAAAAAAACGTTCAAATATAAATGTGTGATCTCTTTATCCAATGTAAAACCTGCCACCTCCATCACTGAGCCAAAATCTAACAAAATCATACATTGTACACTTCTGATATCACTTTATCTTCTAAGTTATCCCATATAAGTGTGAGGTAACCCAACAACATAAAACAAATCCTAGTATAAGAGGGTATTAAATGGCACTGGGGTTGTTTGTTGATTTTCCACACATCATAAAAGCAAACAATGATTCCAACCACAATGTCTCAGTTCTGAGCTTGCCTTACAATTGCATGCTGACTAGGGAGAAAGCGCAATTGCTCCCAATGCTCCACGGTGCCTCTCCCTCCTGAACATAGCTCTATTACCCGCACAGTAGCTCACATCAAAGTGATTTATCGCCAGTGAGAGCTCAAGTTGTTTAAAATGGCTGGTGCGATTAGTCATGTATGCGTTGGCTTTGAAGAAAGGGACTAGGTTGCCCCGGCAAATTAAAAGCAGCCGCAGATGCAAGTCAACCACGGCAAGGTGGTCATACGTGGTAAACGATAAAGTCGCAGGGGATCTAGGCAGAGAAAGTGGGTCATTACGCTCCCCTCGCTACAGAGGGCGAGGTGAGGCGGGTGTGTAGAGACCCTCGCCTGTGAGGAAATTCTTAGTGAACCTTTGGCGTGTAAATAGAGAGAAATGAGCTTGCGCCTCTCAAACAATTGCTTGTCGAAATTCCACTATAATGCCATGCAATTATGCATTTAAAATTCCACAGGGAGTCCGGTTCTATTTAAGGATTTATAAAGAGGCATTTTAGTCAATTTAACAATTCACACGGTCTTTCTTCTAGAATGTGAATTATGGCAGGTAATTGCATTTGTATTGCCGGCATCACAGTTAACAGCAAGAAATATGTTCTGCATTATTGCATCACTCTGTGCGCACTAATATGATTTGTATTGTTAAGCGCTGACGTTCGCTATTGTTTATATTTGTCGGGAACATTAAAAGCAGCTAGTTATAGACAAGAAGTGATTCATACCCTTTCTGTTCTGCAGACAAAATGTCTGCAAAGGACCCCATTTCTCTTTTAAGCAATGCTTGCAGTGACTTTTTGGCAAAACAAATGTCGACGGCCCTTTTTTTACAGTTCCTTATATAGCTTTTATATATGTAATCATTGCTAAAATTTGCAAATAACAGGAAAGTAAATTAGTTGCTCTCCTGCAAATTTTAGCAATGATTTAATGCGTGGGGTAATAGTGAACCAACAAATGCTTTAATTGATGTAAAATATGTAAATTGTTATTTGTTTTTTCACCCAAATGATATTTAACATACAATATTAGGTAAAATGTAGCATTTTAATTTTTATATATTTTACTTGTACATTTTAATGCGGAGTTCTTTGAATTCTATTTCTGCAGAAACCACAAGGACCTGTTGATTAAATAGATGCTTGAAATTCTTTAAAAAAAAAAAACTCTTCAAAGCTCATTTAAGCTCTAGTGCCAGAAAGCATGAGAAAAGAATATATGAAAATAAAAGAAAACATAACTTTTTTTTTCATATTTTTATGCTATTATCATAGAAATATGTTTTATATTGCTGACTATTATTAAAACCTAAACTAAACTAAACTTTAAAACTTAAAGTTTATAAATATTACCAAAATACTTTTCAGGAGATGTCAAAGTTGCTTTGGGGTCAATTTTACCCCAAGCATAACAGAAGGGTTAAATGTTGCCTTGACTGTTGACAGAGCTATACCAAAAACCCAAAGAGGCACAAAACGGGCCTAGAAAACAAGACACCATCTGCCCGCTCTTTAAATTCATTACATAACTCTAATTAAATCCTATAATAACAGACCTTATATGTACCCGACATGTATTCTAAAATCTCATTGGTTGTAGCCATTACTTTTAAGATGTGACGTCATGCTTGGCCTGTCATTTGAACAAATAAGATCTTTGTGAGTTAGCTTTGCCGCTAGGTCGCAAATCTATCAAAACCGCAGAAACAAATATAGATCGATACAGACCTGCTACATTTTGAAGCATTTCTAAAATGATAAACTATAACCTGACAAAGAAAATGGATGTGGAAAAAGCACAAATTCCTTGAGGGATAAATGTCACCCAGTAATTCCGTACTAGCTAGTGACCGTTGTTATCCTATTTTCAAAACCACCGTCTGTCGAGAACAACCGCTTGTCTTCATTGGACAAGTCCAGATGCTGCATTAAAGGCATCTGGCAGCCCTGAAAGCATTCTCCTCCCATTTATCTTAACTGTAATGGTCATAAGACCTGACAAGTCTTGTCATCAGTGTCTGCTTCTGTAATTCCTTTGTCTCTGAACAGCAAAAACTTATATTTACTTTGGTCCCACACCAAACACAAACACTGTGAGCAGCCTGCAGTAATACCTGCTATCTGAGGCTTTTGAAGAGAGAAATAAATGGAACAGGAACACCATTTGCATTTCATAGTGATGAACGGGTGATGGAAATGAACCCACTGTTATCTGCACCATTCAATACAGATAAAATAGAGTCAGAGCAGATCAGGGCTATAATGAAGAGCCCATCAATGGGCGAATTGTTATCTTTAGCACACATTGAAATGAGAATGTCATTTAATTCCTAGAATAATAAGCGCACAGTAGCTCACACAGTGACTTTTGACATGCGGTGGCCACATGTGAAAGCCATTTACACTGCTGTGTCTAACTGCTCTGGAAAAGTTATTTCCTGAGGGGATCTTCATTTTACAGAAATGTTCCTAGTTTCCCTCTTTCCTTTAGAGCACCTCATTTTTTAGAGAATCAACCTTGTTTGGCTTTCATTACATCTCATGCTCTCGTGTCTTTTCTTCGATGAGAAAGGCAAGCTGTCGATCAAACGAAGTGTGTCTTTAATTTTCCTAATGACAAGAGAAACCAAAGTAGGGGAAGTTGTAGAAGCGTTGCGGTGTTGCTCGGGGGTTGTTGTGACAGTAGTGGCTGTATTCATTCTCGATCAGTAAGAAAAATGTACTGCTTTTTCACAAGAAAATATGGAAGAAGAGATATGAAAGTAGCAGGAAGAGGAAAAAAATTCATAACAACATTTCAGCAGGGAGCTCAACCCCGGGGAGAAATTTGCTCTGCTCATGTGACTACCCATGTGAATAGCAGTTGTTAAATCATCATTCGGAGTGTGTGTGTGGAGAGCAGGGTTGCTGGAGAGAGGCAGTTGGAGAAGGACTGCAGACCATGCAGATAATTCACAAAACAGGTTTCTGATGGCTCATTGCAACCCAACCAGAGCTGAAGCTCTCCCTTTAAAACCTACAGCTGTACTGATACGTCCGCCATCAAACTAATATATTTCAACACCAACTGTAAGCCAGTTAGTGTATATTTCTTTGGGTGGCATCTGTCAGCATCCATCTGTCTAATGGATTTTCACTCGGCTTGTACACTCAGAATGGGAAACCCATAAACAACAGAAATAAAATAACAATTCTGAGAGGAATATGGATATTTGGAGACATATACTGTGAAAAACAACTCAATTATGCAGGTTTATCACACTCCTCTGCTGTCGTGCAGTAACTGCCAAGTGGGGAGACTGCTTGTAGGATAGCTCGTCCTAATATGGCAGTCAGGTTGACCCTGGTACCTATCAGGTCCTCTTTTAGCATAGGAAGGACTTAAGCGAAGCCATTGTCTCGGTTTTGAATGACAGCTGTCGCATTGCGCTCTGACGGGCGGTCATATCTCTAGGCCCTGAAGGACAACACAGGGACACGCTGTCATGAGCATGCCAGCCTCTCTCTTCTACTCACCTGTGACAATGTCTGGACAACCTTTAACAGGAGCCCTCAGGGGACCGGTAGGGCTTGATGATGTAAACCACTCTCAGACTTCATTGGCTGTCTTGTCTGTTATTAATTCTCCGCAGGGTGGGCCTTTCCTGAGGCTCTGTACCAGGTGAGAGCCACCTTAGAGATCAGACATCTAGGAGATGAAAAGAAATAAACAAGAGAACTCCAAAAACTCCTCTATATGTTATCTGTCACAAAGTATATCAAAGCCAGGTGGCATCAATGGGAAGCAGATTACTGGTTAATCTAAGTGAATTCTGAATACCTGTAGTGTCTAAAAAATGCCATCTTCTGTGATCACATGATATACCTGGAAATATGTAAACAAAAACTGTGATTCTCAAATGCCTCTTTTATGAAAGTAATGAGTTTGGCAGGAACTGAGAGCTCAAGGTCTTGGCACTAAGGAAGATTTTAACAATATATTTTGAGCAGACCCTGAACCTGCCAGTACATGCTTATGATCTGCTCGCGATAAAATATTACATTTTCTGTGTCATGTAACACAGCACGTTTTCTCTGTTTTGATACCAACTAAACAAATCAATATTGTGGAAAAAACGTCAGGGAAATATGGACTTACAATACAAGAGCTTTTGAATGTTTTTTAAAACAGGTGTTGTGATGCATCTGTTTTGAAGCTCAAAAGCTTCCGTTTCCATTGATTATTGTAACACTCATTTATTTGTATAAATGAGCAAACAGGCGATTCTTCAAAATTTCCAAATAGGGGTTTGGAATGACATGACGCTAGTAAATGATGACAGAATCTACAGGTGAATTATTTCTTTCAAAAATATTTAAAACCAGACAGGCAATATTTAAATCCAGCATGATCACTCTATATTTAATCAGTCTCTAATGTTTAAAAACCAAACTCATACATACAGCAATGCAATGGTCAAGGTACCCTCACGATAGACATATATTCACTAATGAATACATTTCTTCTTCCTTTTTACCTTCAAATAAGCACACTGCCATAATGGCTGAGAGCTAATTTACTTTCATTATCATCATTTCTTTGTAACACACAGATCCTTTTATGTGCTAAGGTAACTGTGTTCGACGAGAAAGCAAAAAGACAAAAAAGTTGGGTTAAAGCTGGTCAAGAAAATGTCTAGTCAGGTTTGTCCTGATCCAACAGAGCAGCTGGGATACAGAAAAATCAAAGCTCTGTCCTTCAGACCACAAAAATAAATGAAACGAGTATTAGATTTCTGCACTTTAAAAGAAACTGGCATGTAAAGCTACTGTAAAATGATGCTAAACAAATTTATATTAATGCACCAAGCAGACACGTTACTTAGCAACTGCAAACAGCCTGCAGTTAAGATAATGAACTTTATTACTTGGTGGAAGAGTTGTTTATACCAGTAATCATTGATAAATATAACTGCTTTTTGACATTAAAGACCACCTCTTACCTGTGGTAAAATCACTTTAATGCACAGCCTCTCGTGGCTTTATTGCTCTAATATTTCACTCACTTCAGAACACGAGGTGGTCCAATCAGTTCTGCTATCATCTGTTTTTAAATAACTTCCTTTCTGTATACAGATGAATGTAAATTTGGAGTCATGCAAAAGTTACTTTCAAGCTAATTTCAATACATTACAACTTTCTGCAGCAGCGCAGACAAACAAGTCACTATTAAATGATGTGTTTACTGCTCTGTGCACTGCATAAAACACTTTAATAATCAGAAAACACGTTGATTTGTGACATTAATCTTAATGTAGTATTATATCCGCGCGCGTGTGTGTGCATCTTTTGCCTTATGTCTAAGCATAACGTATTACTCAGAATCTCTACTGAGACAGATGAGGGTGAGATCGGCAATGTAATTTCTCATCATAACACAGCACACACATAAATATTAATAGCTGGGTTTTTGGCTGGTGGGCATGAATCATTTTTATAGACAGAAGAGATCCACCCATGCATGCCCAAAAACAGCATTTAGGAAAAAACAAGATAAACAGCATCGCTGCAAGGTATGGCAACATTTAATGCTTCCCAGACCTCAGACAATCACACAAATCAGACATCTGTTGAGTCTACTTGAAGCATACTTACATACTGACTAAAGGCAACTGCCAAATCTCATTCAGGCTTAAGTCATACTGGCTGTCAGTCTAAACTGCCGTACACACTGACTGCCTTTGACAGAGGTATGATTCTTGCTTTAATAAGGAATATGGGCAGATTCTTACTGTGTGTTGATGAAAAGAGTCACTGTATCAGGCATCTGAGGTCAAGTCCAATATGAAGTACTGCAGAAACAAAAGTGTCCATCATTTGGGGAAAAAAAAAATCAAAATTTTATAATACAGTGGTCCAGTTTTTGGACCCCATTTAAAAATCCATGAATGTCACGAAACAAAATATCAAACCAACTGGCATTCACTTATTTCTTTTAGGATAGCATAAGTGTACCTTTCAAAAAATGGTTTCTTTAAAAGTTTCTTAAGTTTAAATGTGAAAACATAGACATATATACAACAGTTACACAACAGTCCTCTAATCTCTAAATGATGTTCCAAGACTGAAACTGGGACATTTCACTGACATTTCACATATTTATCTGCTTGTATACATTCACCACTTACTGACAGGCTGCTGGTCAGTGGCATTGCATTGACATTAGAGGAGCAAAAAGTTTCTGTGGTTATTCAGCTCTGATGAATTTGTTGCATCCAATCAAAATGACCTTGAAACCAGCTCATTAAAATAATTATAAAAATGGCAAATACAATTTATGGAAATTCATACATTCTCATGTGTGTAGTTTATGTGTGAATATAATTAGTGAATAATCTAAATATCAGTCTTACACATAAAGTTGCTGCAGATTCATTCCAGTGGTGCCGTGTTGGTCATTTATACTAACAGGTTACATGTTTCTCACAGGTGTATGATCATCAGTATAAAGCTGTGCTGGATGGAATGGAGACTGAAAGCATGATGGAAATCCATCCAGCTGAACGCTTTGAGATGTTCAGGATGGGAAACGGCACAGATGAGGTCCTGGAGGTGCATGACTTCAAGAACGTAAGGACTTTAGACAGACATGTGAAATATTTCTATTGTGATGTGAGGGATTTGGCTCCCGTCCACATGATTCACTGCTCAGCCTAAGAACTGCTGTCAAAACACAGAGTACTTTTCTATCTCTCTCAGAATGATGATATTGAATCTTTTGAAAATCACTTCGCTAAGCAAAAGAAATCTGAGGCAATGACATCTCGCATCAACATTCACACACACTTGTTACTGGCCTCATCTTCTTTCTAAATTACTATGGTCAGTGGAGCAAAGCCACAAAAGAGATTAGTTTCATTCAAAGCATTGCCATGGGAAACCACAAAACAAGTGAATAGGTAAAATCATTTAAATCACATGTTGATTCAAATGAAAAGGGAGTTGGAGCATCAAGTTCTCTAACGCACTTCCTGTAACTTCTACTGACGGTTGGCTCAGACTTTGAAATTGATTTTTGTGAAGGAGGGATGTTGCAAGTCATTACACGCACTAAAACTACAAACCATCTCCCTGCGGCTACATCCCATGAATGGAAATGCAGAGATAATGCCTAGAGAACACAAGCAAAATTCTTTCTCTATTGTTTCAGACAACTACTCCGAGCGTCCTCTAGAAACGCAAAAATGATGAGAATTCCACAACAGCAGCTTAGAGGGAAAACCAAAGAGACACACCGCATAGACTGTGTCATAAACCAAAAGCTATAAAGTACCTCCAGAAGAGAGAGAGACAGCAAGGTATTTGTGAATTCACCAGATAAAAATAAAGCACTTCTGAATATATGAAAATGTATAGGTTTGTAAAAAACAGTTCCAAAATGTTCCAAGCTTTAAATCATTTAGCCAATAATCACCATCTCTGTCCATCCATATGAAAAATAGCAATGCTTACTTTAACAGTCTTAGACTGGGAGTAATCTTAGGACCCATTTGATACTAGTAGAGGTCTGTAAAGAGTCTTTGTTAACAAAGACGAGGCCTGTTTATGATTTCCAATACAGAAACAGCACACTGCAAGGGTCAGTTTCCTAGACGTACATTAAGTCTGATCTCAGACCTAGTAATGTTGTTAATAGCGATTCCTCATTGCTAAATCAGTTTAGCTCCAGCCATTGACTTCCCCAGCATCCGGGAAGCAGTATTTGTTGCCTCCCAAGCCAATAGTTTTACTGGAGGAAACAGGTGTGGACATCTACATACGAGTAATGTGCCAATGATTGGAGAAGCAGTGGCTCGCCCCCTCTGCCAATTGCATCATTCAGTGCCTCCAATCGAATAATTATTCAGCTGGAAAGCTGTCTCAGAGCATGCACACATTTAATCTGCCTAATGGCAAACCTGTACTTCAACACTCTTTCTTAAATCACATTCTTTTCCTATTTTTAACCTTCTAATGAAGAGTCTCTCCATTTTCCAGTTGACCAGGCTCGGCAATAAATGCATTTCATCAGGAGATAAGGTCCGTCTTCCGTGTAAAAGCAAGCCATTACCAAAAATTGAAAAGCAATTTGTCACAGTCATTTTAGGCACAAACAATGCACTTTTCCACTCCCTCTCATAACATTGGGCTGTTTGTCTAACTGATGAGCTTCTAACTGATGACAGTAGTTGGTATGCTGTTAGTATACAGTTTAACAGAGGTAATGAGAGCAGGAGAAAGTGTGTTCTGCTGCAAAAACACTGATTTACAAAAGATGCCTACATTTATAGTGCTGAAATATTACAGATATACCATATAACAACAACACAACAGAAAAATGAGAGGCAGCGTAGGCTGAGTGTAGATTACTCAATGTATTCCTGAACACAGCAAGATATTGTTTTTATGCTTCTAAAAGAATAGTCTGTACCGTAATGCGATAGCCTTTATTTCCCTGGAAAAATCTTTTCAGAAAGTAAAGAACTCAGGCCTTTCTTTAGATGCTCCTGCTAAAATACTTGTTTCTCCTTTGTACAGCAACAGACCATCTGCTGTGGCTTTCAATGAAAGAAGCTCTTCACCTAACAGATTAGCTTCACAACACTATAAATCAATGGGTACATCTCTCCACTGACTAAAAACTGTAGAACAATAATCTGGTGTTGGCTAAAAAATGATTTCTGGCTTTTTATTTAAAAAACAGTTGTACTGTTTTGTGGGGAGTATTTACAATAAACTACAGATTTTTTTTGTAACACTTTACAAGGTTTGTTAACATTGTTAACATTAGCTAACATAAGCTAATAATGAACAATATATTTTTGCAGCATTTATTTAATCTTTGTTAATGTTCGTAATTTTACTAATATAAATATAGTAAAATTGCATGATGTTCAGTCATGTTGTGCATTAGCTAAATTTTTTATTTTAAAAATGTTAAAATTAATTGAAATTAATATTAACTTTAATAAATGCTGTAGTAGTATTGTTCATTGATAGTTCATGTTAACCGATATGGTTAACTAAGGTTAACAAATAGAACCTCATTGTAAAATGTTTTTAATTATTAATTAACATTTGTATTTTTCAAGGGCATAATGGGAATCCGTTTTGCCAAGCACCAAAGATGCTACATCAGGACTCAGATCAAGGAAATACCCAAGATGGCTGAAGTGGACACAAATACTAGTGACACAGAGGTATTCTAATCTCTTCAAGCATATCTTTTGTCAATTTGCTTCAGTTAGACAGAAAAGAACATCATGAATTTTGCAGTAGTGCTCATTGGTTGAAAGATGTAAGGTCGGTGAAAATGAAACTTACTTCACCCATCACAATTTATCCACCATTCACCTAACCACCACACCACACCCCATCTCATCTTCCCTCCAGCATTTTTCACAAAAGTATAAACTTAGGTCTCCTGTAGCCGTGAATCCATCCGAAAGTCCACAATCCCATAACCCCTTTGTGGCACACATCAAATGCTGTTTGCCGTCAATCCTAAACTAATATTAATTTTTAATCATCTCCTCTGAAGCCTCAGCCCAAACAGCCTTAAGGAGAGAGAGAGAGAGGTCCTTGGGAAAGGTAAGCCATTAAAATGGTATTTGAAGATGTTTGCTCCGTAAATTTCACTTGACTCAGGGCTGAAGTGATTCATCTCTGTTCTCCTTCTCTAATGGCTGTCTGTGATGCTCGGAAAGAGTGATGGGCAAAATTCTATCAATCAAGCATCCAATTTATCGGTGTCACAGAGAATTGCAGGTGGTTTCAAACGTGCTAAACTCTCTTTCAGGAATGTTCCGTCGCAGTTCATATTTGAGGGAATGGAGAGAAACAGAAAGTGGTGTGCACCTTTCCGAATTGCATTAAAAGTACACCGATCTATTGTCATAGCAAGTCCCAGACACCCTCTATGACTTTTGGAACAGAAGGTATTATAGGCAGAAACAGCCTAGCCGTCCTCTCCCTCATCGTTTAAATGTCTAATTCTTGTTTACAGATACTAATTGCGAAGCAAACGCCATATGTCGCTGCCATTTCTCCCTTTTTTGCTCATTGTGAAACCTAATTAGATTTTTCGCCTAAGCTTTTTTTGACAGATGTGAAATCAATCAGAGTTGGCCAGGGCTGAGGCAGTGGGGATGGAAAGAGACAGAAAGAGGAAAGGGTGGACAGAAAAAGAGAGAGATGCGCCTGGTGCTCCAGCGGGGGGATGAGGACACGTGGTGCAATATGGAGCAAGTTGTTTGCACCGCCAAGATGTAGCTAACAGAGAGAACGTTCTCATAAATAATCTCTCATTTATTGGATAAGCAGGCTAAACAGTGTAAAATGTCTTTATTTACATTCCCGGATTCTCTAAATCTTTGATTATATACATGCAGGCATGCAGGGCTGAGATAAATCAGGTTGCTATTGAATCCAAAGATTGCTTGTGTTTGTGTGTATGTATGAGAGAGAGAGAGAGAGAGAGAGAAGCAGACCATTTTTTCAAGGTTGTGAGCATGTAAAGGAAGAAGAGGTTAAAACCCACATTATTAGCACCAAGTGTAGCTGAGCCGCTGGGCATGCGACTGTGGTCCCAGAGCAAGCCGCCTCAATGCGCTTCACCACAAAACAATGCTGGCTGAGGAGAAACTGCATGCCACTGATAAGAAAATAAAGCAGGCCGCAAGCACAACCAGGTGACAAGCATAAATTGTACGCTGGCAGTTTGTTTACCGTTTTCGTTCAGTCTGGGAAATGATGAAAGTGGTAATCCCTGAACTTCCTGCTGGTCTCCAACATTCCAATGTCTCAGATGAAATCAC
>JAZGTK010001323.1:0-41849 GCA_036877625.1 Ambastaia sidthimunki
AAAATCAGACAATGTGATTTCCTGGATTCTTTCCCCCATTCTGTCTCTCATAGTTGAAGTGTACCTATGATGAAAATTACAGGCCTCTCTCATCTTTTTAAGTAGGAGAACTTGCACAATTGGTGACTGACTAAATACTTTTTTGCCCCACTGTATATTTTACTGAATAAGTGTCAGTAAGAAATATTAACACTGTAAAAACATTTTTGACATTAACTGTAATAATCAAGTAATGAACAAGGTTGGTCAAGCTCCTACAACAGTCTTTTCCGCAATATATATATATAACATATAAAACCATGCACAGAAATATGTTTAATAATGAAACCTCCTTTGGCATGTGTGTTTTGCAGGATGCCGCTTGGGGGAGGAAACAAATGTGGCTGCTGTCTAAAAACAGTGTACTTTGCAGAGGAAGTGCAGTGTGAGGGCCGGAGCTTCCACAGATCTTGCTTCCTTTGCAGTAAATTCACTTTATTTTCCTGTTTTAATAACAGAACAGAAGCTGTTCGTCGCACAGTAGTTTAGTTCTTCATTATGATTAACTGTGTTTACCAAAGGCAGACACAGTTCAATACCTGATATGACCGACATATCAAATGTTTTAGTCTGTTTAATTAGTAAATATTTATCTTACTAATCCTCTTATTAAAAAGTCATCTTGCCTACAATGTCAGTTAATGCCTACGTGCAAATCTGTATTTAGCATTTATCATTTAGGTAACGGAAGGTAGGTATTATAAAATGGATAGTTCAGGAACTTCTTGATCGTTATTGTTTGAGCCGCATTCGAAGCTGTTGTAAATTAAAAACATACACCTGCGACCTTACCAGTATAACTGCCACTGCGTGTTGCTGTTTTGTAAAGAACTACATTGCTTATGTATATTTTTAATCAATATCATTACATGTGTTGCTGGGTATTTATTTTATAAAACATTTTCAGGTATATGGAATAACATTTGGAAACGGTAAGCCACAAGAAGCCGTTGTTTACAGTGAATTTATAACAGCTAGGGGTCGTTGTTATGGGGGTTTATTGTGCAGTACGCCACACCTGGAACATATAAATTCACATCTCAGTACCACAGACCCTCTTATCAGAATTTTTTGCACTTTCATGCAAGTGTTAGTATCTAACTTAATTACCTTATAATCCATCAGCTAAGTACGTTTTTTTTTTTATTTGAAAACATCTCACCTCTTTTCTTCCCCTGAAAGTTAAAAGAGAATCGTCACAAACTCCTCTTAGGTTACGCACAGGGTTGTGGACATTATTGTCTAAAAAAGCATACAAACCAAGTGCCTGGATTACTGTTTAACTTGAACTAATGGATGCGAAACGGGCCGCAGTCATAGTCAGATATATAGTTTTTCCATGCTGTTACAGACGGCTCTGTCAGAACATGTTCTCTTACGCCCTCTGCTGGCTGGATTGCAACTCCTTTATGGTGTGTAATATCACTATGATGTAATATAATTACAATACTACAGTCCAGACAGACATGAAATACATTAATTACATAAAATTAAATTAAAGCCTACTTTAATCAAAACCTATAAGCAGAAATCTCAAGAGACTGTAGTGGAGTTCGAAATTAAAATGCATGAAATAGTAGAGAAGAATCTATTGATCTCAACTCTAAATTTCAGAAGAGATTATTGTCTGCAAACTTTATTATTTGCATGCTATATATTATATTTCTAATACTTTATAGCATATATTTAATATTCGGAATCCCTTTCATTTCAGTGGTGTGCAGGAAAAATCTTGACAGCACTACTGTAGCCACCCATGAGAACGAGATCTATTGCAAGGCCTGTTACGGCAAAAAATACGGTCCCAAAGGTTACGGATACGGAGCGGGTGCAGGAACTCTGAGCATGGACAAAGGAGAATCACTGGGCATTAAATCTGCGGAGTAATAAAGCACTTTCTTGCATTTGAATTTTAAAATATCTAAAGCTTTACTCTCTGACCCTCTGACTGTTCTGTGTCTCTTGACTGCAGACCTCAACCACACCAGCCAACCAACAACCCCAACGCGTCCAAGTTTGCTCAAAAGTTTGGTGGATCTGATGTTTGTCCGAGGTGCAGTAAGGCTGTTTACGCTGCTGAGAAGGTCATAGGGGCAGGAAATGTAAGTCGAAAGCAGAAAAAATCCAGACAAAATATAGAGCAGTGGTGAAGCATACGTTCAATTAACCATGTGTTTCAAGTAAGGCTCTGTTCCAAAAATGTCAAATTAGATGCCTATAATCAAGTGTACTGGGGTTCAAGTGTACATCAAGTGTACTGGGACAGGGCCTAAGTATGAGATGGTTTCAAATAATGGGCTGTTGTTTTTCCCTGTAGGCATGGCACAGGGGTTGTTTCCGATGTGCTAAGTGCGGTAAAGGACTTGAGTCTACAACTTTAGCCGACAAGGATGGAGAGATTTTCTGCAAAGGCAGAGTATCCATTGTTATCCTTTCTCTTTATTTGCCTTACTAAGGCAAATAATTGCTGTTGCTCATTAGGGATTTGAACAAACTCCTAACCTAAAGTAATAAGTTATTAGTTACTCATCCTGCCCCATTTGTGCTACTGACATCAATAAAGCATCAAATTATGAGCCTTGTTGAGGATTGGTTTAACCTACATAAGCAAATGACTTTTACAGCTAAGAAATGCTAGTAACCTAAATCTATGGAACAAAATATCACAAAGATTTGGGCCATTGAGTAACCATCTAGTAACAGCCCAGAGCTTTGTCTTTATCATTATCATTTTTCTCTAAATGTCAACATTTAATCACAATCCTTTTGTGCTCCACACAGGTTGCTATGCCAAAAACTTTGGACCGAAAGGTTTTGGATACGGTCAAGGGGCTGGTGCACTGTCACACACTCAGTAGATCAGCAAAACAAAATACCCTACATTTCTTCATTCCACGAGCATCTGCATAACACCTGCTCACACACAGGTGCGAGTGACTGCATGTCAACAGCTTCAAACAGGAAACTGGTCAGCCGTAAAAAAACTCAGAGTCCAATTAGAGTACAAACAAGATGACACATTCCACATTTCAAAGACATCATTACATTGTCCCAAGCCTATAAACGTCTCTTCTTAACTCTGGAACATTATCAAACACTTGGAAGAACGTCAACTATGTAAACAAAGCATGGGATTAACTTTTAATCTAATCACCTAAAATGATCACTTCAAGTTGCACAGATTTAGTGGAACCTGAGCTGTGCTTTCTTTGCTTAGATGTATTGTCTGCTCTGTATAATGGAACCACATACCAGTCACATGCTTGTTTGAGCTTAATCACTGTAAAGAATGTTCCCTTTAGCTCTATTCAACGCATGAAAGATTCACAAGCATTTCTTGGCTAAAGATGCACCAAGTTAATCATTTGTATTACAGTGTCAATGGAAAAATATCACACATGTATTTTGGCTGTACTTTAATAAGAAGGATATCAAATATAAGTTAAAATGTTTTCGTGTCGTTTTTATTTGTGTCCATTACATTGTTGATAAATTGAATTCTCAGAAGAGTTAGAATAGTGTGTATGTTGAAACCAGTCACCTCACAGTTAAGCTATTTATGTCTTTGAAAACTTCTGCTATTGTTGATATCACCTAAAGAATATGTGTCTGTCAACATCTAGACGAAATTCAAACTCATTTTAGGACCAAATTAAAATTTTGCACTGCTAGTTGAATTATTTATCCTAGCATGCATCGGTCATGCAGATGCTAATTGGTTTTAGTGATTTCTTTAGTTTTCATTGTGCTGTAAATGCTATCATTGGTTGCATTTATGATTCATTTTTATAAAACACTCTCACTGTGTGCTAATTCCAAATGCATCATAGTATTTTCTGCATTTGTTGCACGCCAACTGTCAGTTTTAAGAGTGAAAATGACAACAGAATGCAACTGCATTCCACTTACATAATCTTGATGACATGCAACAAGTTCATGACCTAACAATCCTACCATGTCAGAAATGTACTGTGACATGCAGTCGTATACAGTTTCACTATGGCCGATACATACTTTAACACTTATGGTCATGTAATTTCACTTCCCTTTGGAAAGCCCCTGATAAACACTGACTTTTATTAGTGGCAAAGAACATTGAGTTCTTCTAACAAGCTGTTTCTCTTTGTGCTACAAATAAAGAATACCTGCCCAAATGTCAATACATACAAATGTCTCCTCACATACCAAACAGCCTATAAGAACCTACAACATATTTCTCTAGTTGGGATTTTCTGTAAGTTCAATAAAATTTTATTTTATTGCATACTTGGACAACTACTGAGAAGCAACTGTGTTACATTAGCAATTGGAAAGTAACCAATTGTGAGTTGCCACATCACTAAAGGTGTTCCACCAGCATGATTGAGTATATACCCCGCTGAACCATGACCAGATAGAACTGCTGGAGGTGTTCCTGGCCATGCTCACAACGGTTCAGCCCAATGGTGGAAAAGCACCTAAAGACACAACATTTACTCAAAGTTAAAATATAAAGCAAAATTTACCACATTTTACCATTTCAGACAAGAGCAGCTGAAAACAGTTCAAATAAGGCCCTGAAATTTCTACCTGCCGTCCTACATTTTTAAACAGTTACAGTAAAGTGCAATGCATTCTTGTAATGGCTGAGACTGTACTGTAAGCAGTGTGGGAGTCATAGTGTTCATGTTAAGATGACTGCATGCAATGATTGCAGAACACACAGGAAAGAAAACTGCTTCTTGCTAAATCTTGCATTAATATACCCCCTACACACATTCCATCCATGTAGGACCAACACAAAACAATATTAACAAACGAGCAGTCAAGCAATATAACAAGGTTCTTTCATAACATAAATCAATTGCTTTATTGTACATGTTTTAGGTATGTTAAAGTTGTAAATGTTTATTAATGATCAACGTAGTGTGAGAATAGACAGCTTCATACTGTGCGTATGCATAAGAAACAAATGACAATTGTCAACAAACTGTTTTGTTTGTTTCGCTACAAAATAGTATGGAGAAGTTAAATTTGGTTTCAAATATTAAAAAGGATAAATATCTCCCTCTAGAGGATAGAATGCAAAATGTGGTCCCACGACGTTTCTGCTATGAAAGGAGCGCCTATTTCCCACCAACAGTGACTTTCAAAGATGTTCATCATTCCTTTTCTGTTACATCAGTGAGATTCACAATATCTGATGAGTTTCGCTTCCTGCAGTTCTCAAGAAGTAGAGCAACATCAATGTGTGGATCAATGTTTTGTACCTCTCATTCAGAAAACAGATTCTTCCTTTTTATTTAGTTTTGTAAATATGTAGATTTATTTTATTTTATCAATCTATACAAAAAACAAATACGTGACACTGCAGTATGACACTGCATCTCAAAACTGTCAAAACTTCACAACTCTCCAAAGACCTTTAGGGATAATAGTAGAATGTCAAAAACTGCAATTAAATGCATTGTATTTGGCCTGAATTAAAATTGAAATGAAGAACAAACAATTTTAGGTTTAACTTTCCCTAGTATTTGTTATTGTATGTATGTCAATTTTGCTGATACATAAGTTTGTTTATACTATTCCTACTTATTTTGTTACTTTGCAGTTTAATTAAATGATGCTTTGCTTTACAGTTAAAGCAGAATGGGGAACTAAAGCAGTTTACATGGGGAACTAAAGCAGTTTACAAATCCAGAAACTTTTTCTTTTATTACTTTTGATTGGGGAATTTGTTATTTTATGAAATCATAATGTTTGGGTACAAAATAGATCTGAAGTGTATAAGTGTATTTTGTGCTAAAAGGGATGAATTAGAATTTATTTGTGATAGAATTCCAGTATTTATTTATAATATTATTCCTGTGGAATTTAGGATTTCAAAAACAAAACGTGCAGTAAAAAGGAACAGCAAAACATTTACTTTCCCTTTAAACTGTTAGACTAGAATAAAACAAATATCATTATCCAAAAGCAGTCGGATATAACGACGTCAGAAAATGAAGGGATGTACAAGCTCATGTTGATCAGACCGCAGCATTCCGGCGTGCTCATAAAGTAGGGCTAATCCCCATGACGTCACGTGGGGTGGGAGTGGGAGTCCTTCAGAAACACGAGAGGAGTCGCTTTCAGAGGAGCAAGTACCAACATGCCCAGATTACGGGACTTCCAAGTCGATTGTAGCAATATATAAAAGTAGGAAATTGATCTTTAACCGCAGAGGTGCATGTCTGCCGGCATTGTAGCGACACAGTGTTATAAACAAGAACCTGTTCCTTAGTGGAAAGACTTGCAGTGGAAACGTTTAGAGTTTAACAACAGCACAAATGAAGCCTTTTTATATTCAGTAGGCGCACAGCGGTTACGTGCGTCTGCGTAAAATCTTCGTTAACGCCACGCGAAAGCTACGCTTCGCTTTTGGAATTTCATGTAGATTTTTTGTACGTTTCTACACCGACATTAACTCAGGATGAGCCAGTCTAAAGTCATGAAGGACGGCTATTTGGAGAAGAGGAGTAATGGACTTCTCCAGCTGTGGAAGAAGAAGCGCTGCGTTTTGACAGAGGACGGGCTCCGTCTGTACGACTGTAAAGGCGAGAACAGCAAAGAGATGCGCTTCGAGCAGATGACCACGCTGGATTGCGTGGAGTATACCCGGGGTCTGGTGTACTTCACCATCGTGATGAGCGACGGTAAAGAGATTGACTTTAGGTGCCAGCAAGAGGGGACGGCGTGGAACGCGGAGATCGCGCTCGCGTTGGTGCGGTTCAAGAATCGCGTCGCCGTTCAGACCGGCAGGAATAGACATATGTCACATCTGGGCAGCTGCGGGGAGGGAGATGTCGAGCTTTGAGCATACGAGTAAGGCTAAAGCCCCAATGCGAAAACCACATTGAGGTTATGTCTAACAATTACCACTTTATTCTGGAAGGGTTGATTCTGTGTCCTAGAATGGAGAACCATTGAAGCGTTCTCGGGACTCAAAATAACAGCTGCTTCCCATTTACTGGATTGAATCTATTTAAGGATTGCCAGTTCTGACGCACATTTGCGTTCTCATCTATGAGAAAATCACGAGAAGACATTCGTTCACTGTTTACTAAGTGTGTTTTGCATGACAAAGTAATCATAAAGACATTCATACTAGAGGCCTCTATGTGTATTAAAGCAAAATCATTGATAAAAGTGAATCCAACATGGAAAATATGAAATTCTGAATGAGGAAACTAAAGGAGATATTAGGGTATTTTGCAAAAAGAAGTTACACAAAATATGCCTTTAAGGAATTGTATTACATGCCATATCCTTCATACTTGTGTGGGAACAAATCAATAGGAAGGTTTAATTGCTCAAAGGTTGCTCTTTTGTAGCTCAGGAGATTTAATAGAGCTCTAAGTTGTATTTTATTTAAGTATCAACTTTGTTCCAAATGTTTCTCCTAACATTGTTTGGAAGAAATAGACATGAAAGAGACTATTGTTAAAGTACATTAAACTACAGCGCTATACAATAATGTAGATTGTAAAACTGAAAGCTGTTTTTTTGTATAAATTTGATGAGAAACATCTGAGACAATTAAGATGTTGAAGAGATGTCTCCAACATCTTAGAAGATTAATGAAAAAATGTGTCTGCTGAAAATGGATTTGACTGAATCTGCTATTCTAAATTCAGCACTGTAGACCACAGAGAAGTTTTCAGACTCAACATTTTTTTTAGCCACCGTTTTTTAAGTGACACACACACACCTTTTTGCGTGTACACATACAAAGTGGATGGAACTGTAGCCTTGTGTTAATCACTGTGGATAATCTTTTGTCAACAGTAGAGTTGCTTTGCTCGCACGCTTGTTGCAGAAGCCAGTGGCAATATTGAGAAACCTAATGGATTGCTCATCACTATAATTCAACGAATGCTAATTTCACTCTTTCACAATGGCAATGTCATAAATGGATTTTGATGTTGACTTTACCTTGTGCTAAATGGAATACGTTGTTTTGGACTCACGCTCAGTATTATAAAGGAAAGCGTGATGCTGCTTTAGGAGACATTAACCACAGATGAAGTATGACTCACAGCCCTGTGCTGAACTGTTTAACATTTCATAAGTGCTTGAAAACAGAATCTGGATTCATTCAGTTGTTATTTAAGGTTTTTAAGCTGCAGAGAAAACACAGCAGGGAGACTGGACTGCTTGTTTTTGGAACATATCCTGCGGATGGAAAACTTGGTGGATTTTTTTTTATATTGGGTAAAGCTGTTATTACTTTTACACAATTTCTTCCATATTTTCTTTATATCCTGAGCGGCTGCCAAAGTTAGAAAATAATCTTCCGTGCTCTTCTAAGGAAATAAGTGTTTTGGAATTGTACAGAAAGCACATTATGTCATAAGGTACAATGTTCAAATAAAAAAGACTGTGTGGCTTTGTAAGTCATCAGTGTGAATTTCTACTAATTAGTTTGTAGAGGCCCAGGGCAACAGCAGGATATTTGAGGCCCAGCTAATTAAAGGCCCAGGATAATAGCAAATGCTTCAGTTCTGTTTACTAAGTGCAGCTGGTAGTTCCCTGGCATACCCCACTCTCAAACTCAAGCGCCTGTGTGGCACATGCCCGGACAATGGCCCCACTGACTAATAACGTCCCGCCCGTTTTGTTTTTCTCAGTTGTCAGTTTGACAGTAAGGGCCATCAGAGAAGTTGTCAAACAGGGCTTTTTTTTACAGACTGAGAATGTTTGCCATTGTGCGGTAATCTGCAGAAGTGTTACATCTTAAACACGTTAACAAGCGGAAGTGCGAGATGGATCATAATTTGAAACGTGCTGCAACCAGTTTGTCCTCACAGCACAATAAAGTGCTTAAATGAAATAGACTAAAATCTGCTGAGGTCACGTAATCTGATAATCTCACACGAAAAAGTCAGTTTGTATGGGACGCAAGTCATCACATTGTGTGCTCTCCAGGGTGGCTCCAGGCAGTTTTAATGCCCTGGGCTGTGCCTGTGGTGTTGCAATAATAGGGAGATTGTCTGTATTGGAAAACCCCAGAGTCTTGCCTACTGAGGAGGCTCTGTTAAAAAAGCCACAATCTCCAGATGACTCAGCAGCCTGGCGGCAAAATCTTACCAAGACTTTCCTTATAGCCTGACCTTACTATATTTGTGCAAAGTCTTGTTATGTTACGTAGTGTCAAGACCAACCTTCCAGAAGATGATAAGAGCCGTAAATGAGCTCCTGTATAGTTATTTATTTACTGAATGTGTTATGTCACAATTAAATCTTCAAAGCGAACATGCTGCAATGGTTGCCTTGCCGGAATCCATTAGAATGTGCTTCATAAACAAGACTGGATATGATTTACTTCCTGTTTGGCATCCTGCTATACTGCAAGGATTCAGCCAAAAGAAGAAAAGAGATAATACAGACCAAATGCAGAGAGGCAGTTTAAAATAGTTGAAAATATCTCACTCAAAAGGTTATTTACAACCTTATGACCCAAAGAGCCAAAGAGAACAAAATAACTCTCCACTGAATTAATCTGTAATTGGCCTAAAATCAACATAAATGTGAACAAAACACAACCTTCTTTCTTTCAAAATTAATTTATGAACCAAAATGCTTGGTTTCATGCAGATTCATTTAAAAAACTAGAATAGGTCAAAAGTTTTGTCACCTTCTTTCCAAATTTCCAGTGACTTTAAACAGGAACCTCAGGCCAGTGGATTCTGTCTTGAAATCTGTAATTTTGTGAGACACATGAGAACCATAAAATTTGAGATATAAACCTGCCGCAACTAGTCATATGGTACCAATTCTGAATAATGTTTATTAGCAGGGAATGAAAGGGGGATTGACACTATGTAACATAGATTTACAATGTTTGTATTTAAGAGGCTTGGAATGTAGCGCATTAATGAAAAATTGTGGTTTCTTTTTCTTTCATTTGTCATTTTTAAATTAAATTACATTGTGCCAAAAGCTGTATAGATATTTATGCTACGTTTCTGGTGCTTTTTCCATTTTAAAGACTGATATCAACAATCACTACTTTTTTTTATTGTATGATGCCGCTTCTCAGAAGTTTAGTACACTGGGACATTTGTGTGCCATTTGTTTCTGATTAAGTTAAGACAAAGTTTTATGTTGCAGTAAATGCTATTTGTAAATACACGTTCTATTCATTCAGAATGATATGACAAATTATATCCACCATATGAGATAGAGAGTGTGCATGTAAAACGTTATACATAATAATAATAATACATCTCCCAATTACATAATGCTTAAAGTCTTACATAATACTTTATGCATAAAGTCTGCATGTGGACATGTTGTGGCATCTTCTTCCTAAGGTGTGGTCCACCCGTCTATATGAGTTAACAGGCACCACATGTTGGCAGTCACACTGGATACGCCTTCACTCTCATAAACACACACACACACACACACACACACACACACACACACACATAGACACAGAGTCATGAGAGCAGTTAGTCTGTCAGTTAACAGAGTCATATTCATGCGCATGTGCAGTGGGCTCAACAGCTGAACTCTGTTAATAATCATGGCTTAGTTCTTACTAACTACATTACTTGCTAACTTAAGATAATCTTACTCTTACAGAGATACGTGCGTTAACATGTCAAAATTAGTTTTGCCATGGGGCATTGAGGAATGTATTTGTTTGAATTAATTGTTTATATTTTGTCAAAACAGTGAATTAAATCACAAAGAACAAATTTGACAACATGCAACTGATAATTTAGTTTCATATAACAGTAAATCAGGTTTATCATGATCATGGCATAAAAGCTGAAGTTAATGCATCAGTGTAAAAAAGTGTAAAAAAAAATACTGTGATGTTTTGGTTTGTCTGTGATAGAGCCACTCTGTCTCTCTACACACATTCCAGAAAGGTCTCTGCGTCATTGACACAAGCATGCAAAGAGGAGAGACTGTGTGTTAATATAGCAGAGGAGTGTGAGAGACTCTTTACACTGCAGCTAATGTGTTAAACACAAAACAGAACCTTTCCTAAAGAGCTGTAAAAATGTCTTTGATCCCTTATCATTTTAATCCTAAAATCCTAAAAAAATCCCCATTTTTAATATAATACACAATAATATCACTGATACTAAGAATACTACACAATCATAACTGTGGATGTAAGTGGAAAACACAAGTGACTCAATACAATTTTAATAAATTATGAATAAACTGATCACTATAATATTTTAAGTACGTTTTGTATTAAGTTTTTGAATTGCTTTGATAATATTTTCACTAGTTAATATAATGGAAAATGCAAGAGAAAATTTTTAAAAAAAGACATAAAGTACATGTTTCACTAGAATTAACGTGCTTGTTTTATATACCAGTTAGTATGATGACAGTGCATGCAGATGTCCAGCAGGGAGCAGACTCAACCAGACTCAACGTATGTGAGAAGAGAAACCGCGGCGTCACCAGCAACATGTAACACTAAACTCAGCCATGTTTATAAGAAAGTTGCAGAAAGTACAGTTATTACATTCATAACTTAACGACTTCTTTTTTACATTGTAATGCAGTTTTGACTGGATGTGTGCGTTTGTTTTAGTTTTGTTCGGTCAGGGCTCCAGCCAATTAGCAGGTGTCGCCATATGTCTTAATAACTGTCCATTATATTTATATATTACATAATATTTATATATTACATTTTAATAATTGTCGTGTGCTTCCTGATGCAGTATTAATATGAAAAGTGTTTGATTCATATTTATTTTTACTCAGATTTGTATTAAAATAACTAATGCACATCTGAAAGGAAGAACATACAATTATCTTGGGTGAAACCTAATGGATTGTTTAAAGCAAGATTAAACTATTAGCTGGTGATTAATCATCTTTATTTCAAAGACAAATGATTACTGTAAAACTGACTATATAGCTGTACCTGTGTTCTGTCTCTTCTACAAAAATTATTTAACTTAAACAATTATTTCATTAATTTATTGTTGACATTACCTTGCATTGCATTATGCATACATATATTTGACATTTATATTAAGTTTCTTATTCAAGTGATCCCTCTTTATTCAGCACAACTATATTTCACTTGTCTTATTAGGATAATTCTCATAATCTGTCATAACTAGTCTACAGCATGCAGGCAAGTTTAAGTGCCATTATTAAATACCAGCAAATGTGAACATTGACTTGTAGAAATGTGAGGGTTATATACACAGAGACTAGGACAAAAGACCAATCAGTGGAAGACACATAGGACAAAGAAACCAATCAGTGGAAGACACATAGGACAAAGGAACTAATTAAAACATGACACGTAGGACAGGGGAATATGGCATCAGAATATGACACACGAGGAAACAGGGAATTACATGACAAACAAGACTGATAAATTTCAACAAATAACATGAACAAAACACAAACAAACATTACATATTCTGTCCCAATGTTGTGATAGAATGCTACCTATTTTTGGCAGAAACCACAGAGAAATGTTCTAGAATCATCTGTTGATGGAATTGAAACAAATTACGCAAATTGGCAATTTGTTTGGCAATCTTCCTTTGCCAAGCTCCATCTACTAGGAACAGTGAACAATTTACTGCTATCCTGATTCTCTGGCCCTCACTGGCTGCTGTTGTATGTCAGCCTGGCTTTAGCCTAAAAAGATTAAAATTTATTAGAATTTCCCCCAGGTTTGGTTAATCTTGTGTCTGTTTACTTACATTCATGCATGGATTCAACCCATCTGATGGGAATCTTCCAAAGTGTGTAGATAAAGATGTTAGTTTGGTTTTCATAGGTCAGTACAAATGGAACAGGGCTTTGGTGGGAATCTTCAGTGTTGTGGGGGTCAGATATGGCGTGCTGCCCTGCTGCTTCATTAGACAGGTGCTATGACACACACACAGCCAGATCAAAACCCCACATGCATATTCTCACCCAGAATCAAACACCATATGAACCCCCTCTTTTCCTATGAAAACCCAAATAGACATGTTGAGGTTAGTTTATCATGAAAGTGAAAAGTGAAAGTGACATGTATTTGTCAGTTATGGTTGCCCATAACCGAAATGTGACCTCTGCATTTAACCCATCCTTCGTGAGGAGTGAACACACACTGCAAGTCGTGAACACACACACACCCGGAGCAGTGGGCAGCTATCCCTGCAGCACCCGGGGAGCAATCGGGGGTTAGGTGCCTTGCTCAAGAGCACTTCAGTTACTACCTGCCGGCGCTGGAATCGAACCAGCAACCTACTGATTACAAGCCCGACTCCTTAACCAGTAGACCACAACTGCCCCCTGTAGACCACAACTGCCCCCTGTGACCACAACTGCCCCCTGTAGACCACAACTGCCCCCTGTGGACCACAACTGCCCCCTGTAGACCACAACTGCCCCCTGTGAATGTATGAATGTACTGCCCCCATGAATGTAATCTTAGTTAAGCATTGCTGGTTCTTTTCCAGAGGACTGTGTACTGTATGTTCTCTCTGACTGCAGGGGTTTGGTTGTTGTTTAACTGCATGAGGGTATTTGTCTAACTGTTTGTTGTGCTGTTTTAATGAATAATGAAGGCACCTGTAAACAGACACCAATATTTGGACACTTATGCTACACTCAACCAAGTGAAAAGACAGACAGCACAAGCACTTTAATGTAAACATTTCAATAGGAAGTTTGCTGATTAAACAAATGACAAAAAGTTTTGGATGCTCAAATGTTAAATGAACATGTCCATAGGTAATGTGATGAACACTGGTTACTAGGAAACCTGTGTAAACATGCAACAGCTATTAAAATGAACTTAGGATCTGTTGGTTTAAAAGTAATCGCAACAGAAAAGTTATTTAGTTATTTTTTGTTACCAGAACTGACGCTCATACACTTTAAGTGCAGCTTAAGTGTCAAAACACTTAAACTGGTATCTTGACATCCAGTGAGTTCAGGGGTTGTCTTGATAATACAACAGAAAAACTGATAAAAATGTGTGTTGTGTGTGCGTGTGTGTGTGGGGGGGTGATTTGATTGTTAAAGAGAGACACTGAAAGATTTGTGTTCTAATAATATCTTCCACTGACAGATTAGAGAAACAGACAGTATAGGTTAAATTAGGGAAGGCATCTCTCGTCTTCAATACATCACTACACAGTGAGGTAAGATGCTTCTGCTGCTGGAGTCATCTACTAATCTTTATAGACACCAAAACAAGCAAACAATTATCCAGTGATAAACTACATTATAAGTATATAGTTCATCAATTGTCTGTTCATTTAGTTTTTGTTATAATATTATATATTATAATATAATATGGGTTAAACTTCATTTTCAGTTGTAAGTAAAGTAAAATTTAATTTGTAATTATACAATTTATTTTCCTGTTATCACAAATTCTGCTAATCCGTTTTTATATTGTTATACATTATATTGTTAAATGAATAATGAATGAATTGCTATGATAATTGTTTCATAAACATGTTTCATAATTGTTTAAGATTTTAAGATTCTCTTCTTTTTGTAGCCAGTAGTTTAAAGTATCTATTATGCAGACCCCCCAAAATATACATTTGGAAGACACTTTTATCCAAAGCAACTTCCAGTGAATTCAATGTATACATTTTTTGCATTCCCTGGGATTAAACCCACAACCTTTGCACTGTTAACGCAATGTTCTACCAGTTGAGCTACAGGAATATAACAGCCAAATTCCATATATAACCGGTCCAAATTCCTGACTGTGTTAATCCAGCATGATCACTCATGCCTTTGTGTCTGAGGGGGCGTATCATTGACCTGAGATTTGTGAAAAAATTTGTTCATGGTGGGATTTACTTCTTATATTAAATCAAATTAATTTGCTGTCTCTTTCTGTACCATAGAGTTTAGCTGACAAGATATCTGAAGGGTGAGGGTGCGTTTAATTCTTTATCTTTTTAGTTCTTTATCGTAGTTTATATTGATGCACAATTTTTACAATCTTTTCAGACAAGAGGTAAGTTATAGATTATTTCTTCATATGCCTAAAACATGACTATGGTGACCATCTGTACTGTAACTTGACATCATCTACTATAGAGGAAATCCAAGATCTCAGCCTCAAGAAAGCTTATGTTAAAGAATAGTCTGCACATCAGTTTACAAGTGTTTGCTCCAAAACAGTTTCATTCAATTTAAATTATGTCTGTAGTAGCAATGATGTCTGTAGTAGCAATATTGTCTGTAGTAGCAATGTCTGTAGTAGCATAGATTTTTTCCAATGACAATGACAACTATACCCCACCAGATGGCGCACATGTCCCAAGACTAAACACACAGGGCATGTCCTTTGCTGGGCTGTAGGTGATCTTATGCCTCACATCTGAAAGACTGTGTCCATGTTCATAACACACACACAGTTTTGCTCATTTGATGCCACACTGCCCACAATCTAGTGATATAATCACTTCTGCCCACCTCACCCCTGCTCACTCCCTTATTTTTGCATATTAGCTTTCATAGAGCTTATGCAAATGTATTGCCCAATGTCTATCTAATCTAATTTGACTAATTACAGTGTAAATAGCCATCCAAGTGACTGCTATGATTATTATTATATAGATATATTCGGAGTAAAACGATAAGCAGGGAAATTTAGCATGTGATATTTGGTTTTTTATTACCAGGCTACTTCAGCATTGAATGTTATTGGTCACTACCCTGTGTAATGATGTCTACCAACAAATGTTTCCACACACTGTGTTTACTTATATCAGCTTATTATAAACATCCACTTCAAATAAGCTTTAGAAAACTTAATTAACATGTCTGACTGCTGTTTTAGGAACTCTGTCGAGAGTGATATCGATGATATCGAAGCCAAAGCTTTACTGAATAAATGAGAGGTATGAAAAGCCACATAAGCTTTAGTTTAATAACCAGCTGGACAGTGACAAATTTGCTGTCTTTATCTGGTCTATTTGTAGTCATCTAATTTTAGTCTGCAGTTCTCAGCATTATGGGATGTTAAAAGTTAGATTGTTTTTAGTCTTGGAAGGCTGTTCCAAACTCAGTAAGCAGCCATGCTGTCTACTTCCTACACAGGCAGCAACTGTGTGTCATACAAATAGCACTCCACCCACAAAGCGCATGTAAGATTACACTCGATAATTGACTTTAATAGAGTTTGAGATTAGCATGTTGCTAAGCTAATTATGCAAAGCTGTTATAAACAGCCTGCAGAAAGGCTTCAATATCTAGCAAATAGTATTTATAAATAAGGGGCAGATGAAATATTGTTTACTTACAGATAAACTAAATAGTTTGTTCCATAGATCAAAGACCTGAACATTAAGGTTCTGGACCTAAGGGGGGAGTTCAAGAGGCCCACCTTGAGGCGGGTGAGAGTTTCTGCAGATGCTATCCTCTGATCTCTCTTAGGCTCAAACCACAAAGTCTCCGTGGATCTACGAGCCAACCTGAAATCTGTGAAAAAAGAGGATACTGAGACGGTATGATGTCATTCCTCAACACTGAGTAACTGATGTTATCTGACCAATTCATGCAGCGTTCACCTGTGGGTATGTCGATATGAATGCCTGCAGATGATGCCATAAAGAGCCATTCATGGGTTCAAAACACATTCATGGATTTTGTCAAGAAATAATCACAGAAAGGCATTATAGAACAACCTTATTTTAAGTAGTTGCTTGAAAAGATACTCAATTAAAATCTTTTTTCTGTGTGTTCCTGGCCCACATACTGTACAAACAGTGAGAGTATCTGTGTAAGATAATCAGAGAAAACTGCTAATCCCCAAGGTAAACCCAGTGACAGACCTCAAAACATTACCTTCTAACCTTACTCTTAAAACAATCTGTTTGGCTCTTGGACAAGTGCAGATAAAGCAAAAGGCAATGTTCACTACTCGCTGTGCAGAGATGAAAAGAAACAATGAACCCTGATCTTAACTGAGCTCACACTTAAGGATGACATCATCGTCAACAGCTGTTTGTAAAGCAGAGGATCATGAGACACAAAATGGAGGAATTTTAAGACACCAAACAGAGATCGAATGCTAAGTCTTTTCAGCAATTGTCTTGAATATAATACATGCTGGGTGTTGTAGAGAGACTCGACAGCAACAGAAGTATGATGTACAAGAAGAACAGCTTTTGTCTGGATGTGTATCTAAATTCAATTGAAATAATCTTCCTTTTAATGGTGTTTATGTGGTTAGAGAGATGAAACGCAACATTAGACACCATTGAGGGGTTTTATTCTGTTGTTAACCAGCAGGATAAAAGGAATATTATAGATTACATTCCACCACATCTGTGGCTTGCTGCCATTTACCACAGACAATAGACTCAGAATGTACAAAATGAACAGGAAGCATGTTTACAGTAATGCACTTACAATAGACCCCTAGCAGGTAAGTGAGCAGAGCAACATTTGTTTATAAAAATTTGTTTTTGTTCACAAATTATAATCAATCTATCATGAACTAAGTAGACATGGTACTAGCAAACACTTGTACTGATGACAGCTTAGGCTTCCATTGTAACTGAATTTTACAAATTTGGTAATTAACAGCACATCAGATGCTGTTGATACACAGTAATAACTCAGCAATAACACACATATTGTTTTAAAATTAAGAATTTATTCAGTGACTTTCTGTATGGAGTAATTCAAAGCAGTTATACCAAAATTCAAGTCTTAGTAATTTCTATCTTTTAGTTTTAATATAGGTAACCATACAAAATAATACTTTGGTCAACACCTCCTGTATTTGTCTGCAGAAGAGGCCAGTTGAGGACAGTGACTGGAGGAAGAATGTGGAGGCCATGTCTGGTATGGAGGGAAGAAAGAAGATGTTTGATGCAGCAAAAGGCCTGTCTCAATGAAACCTTACCTACCAAGAGGAACATGCAACTTTTTGTTTGAGAAATTTATTTCAAAACACATTTGGTTTAGTGTTAGAGAAACATTTTCTGCACACCTTTAAATATTCCAATTCTAACAAGAAAGATATATAATAGTGCACTTAAATTCAAGTGTCACTAAACAGTGTGTTGACATGACAGTTGTACTGCAATGGAGCAAATAGTTGTGTAACTCAAAGTGGCTGGTAAGTAAATAATTACTAGCTTAGTTCAGCTTGAAGATATTGTGTTATTAGGAACAGCCTTTGTAAGCTGTAAAAATAAACAAAATGAAATATGAGTTGATGCACCACACAGTAACTGACAGTAATGTTTGGACTGTGTGAGGAGTTGTGTCTGTGATATCCAGCTGTAGAATGTCTTTGTTAAGATTTTAGCAATATATTTACAAATTACTGGTATCAAAAGGTCACAATTTTAGGCTTTGTAATTTAACTTCAATTGCTCAAATAAATGTGACAGGCATTTTAAGACACCTAGCCAAATTGTACCGGTAACTGTACATGGCTGCATTTCTTACAAACATTGTAAGCCTAAGTATATTGTAAGCCTAAGTACTGTATATTGTAGCACCAATGGGCACCAGTGGTCTATATGATCAACTTTGGCCTATGATGTTTTTTAGAAATGCAGCCCTGCTTAGTTTTTAACGCAGCCATGATACTTTTAACAACACAAGTATAACTTCTTTTTACATGCCATGCGAATAAATGCCTAAAGAACAAAACACCTGCTGTGTCTTTGTTTAGTCTGATTTGCTTCAAACATTCTTTAAAGTGCTGTTGAATAGAGGCTCATAGATAATGAGATATGGACCTACAGAGAAACTTGTATGTTAAATTGTGAGCCAGTTACAAGAAGGCCGTGGACTCCAGCACGATATTTGCATAGTGGATATCTGTCTACTCTGTGTTGGCATTGGGTGGGGTGTGCATGCCACTTATGTTGCTTGATGTAGTTATGTTGCTTGCTTAATATTCTTAATATATAGTAACATTCTTTATGAATATTGCACATAAGGTTCCTTACGTGGAATGCATAACTGAACAGGTCAAACAATTAATAAACTAAACAATGTGGCAGAGACATGTCTGCCTAAACCAGTATTATCCTCAACAGTCTAATACGGCTTCTTTAAGATTTGTCACAATGGCTTGGTCAAAGTACAGCAGGTCTGTCTTTGTGTTATAATATAGGTGTGGCAGGACTAAAGCAAACACCTCCAGCGGATCTCAATGGATTCTGAATTGTAGACCAAATGCCACTATAAATAGCTGGCATGAAATAATGTCTTGCTTCACTTCATCTACAATGTTTGTTTTTCAGCGTGAATTATGAAATATTGTACTTTTCAAACCCTGTCACTCTCTGTTGTAGTTTTTTTTTATTTCACACCGTTTTGAAAAGGACAAGCAAATCATTGAACCCTGTCAACACGGCGCTAGCAACGACTGCAGTGAACAACACTATAGCTTTAACTGATTCAACGTTACAGTCGTGTCAACGAATTTCACATCCTTCAAAACAGTGTTCTAGATATCTTGCTGTGTAGATGTAGCCTACGTGATGTAATAGTAAAACACTTTAAAATAAAAATATTAAAACATATTAAAAAGATACAAACACATTTAAATAAAGAATAGTTTACCGAAAATAGAATTACAATAAACAAAATTTAATTTTATTATAAAAATTACGAAACAATATAGGCAAATCAAATATAGAGACACTTGTTTTCAAATGTATCTTTCAATCTGCGTTAGTCTTCAGGAACATTGTTTACTGAGCGTTAATGATCTGAGCGCTCGGCGGGAGGTGATGAGGGTTCTGGTCATGTGATGTGATTAAGGTGCGGGGTAAAGGTAGACGCACCTACAGGATACACTTGCACACACTCTCTCTCCGGACAACATTGCCATCGAGTTTAATAAAAGAAACAATAATGTCTATTAGCCGGAAAAACTGGTCTGCCTTATCAACGTAAGTCGATTTAAATGTAGCCTCTATTTAAATGTTTATTTTTTTTATTTTGCCTGGTTAATGATTTTGCGCTCTGTAATAGGTTGCAGGACTGAGCGCAGGTGTCTGTTACTTTTTGCTCATCGCATTAGATTACAACATATGAAGATACCAACTTACAATTGCACGTTTTCCATACCTTTTCGTATTCATATTCATCCATATTCATATTCTACTCTGTGTTTTTGGAAAAACATATCATATTTTAAATCTTTTGAAATAAATAAATAGGAGCAGGAGGTTTTCTTTTCAGAGAAACATCTTTGTTTAGAAATACAGTAACCAAAGGCATGAGTTACAATTTAATAGGAAACTTTGTAGAAACTGAGTTGTGTGTAGCTTAAGCCTTTTGTGTTTAATAAGAAACCTTAAACTGTAGTAACTAAAATTAAAACTGAAAGTAAGTTAGTCTGGACTGGACATGCAGTGATTGAAGCAGGTTCCATTTTGACACATTATATGGAAAGTAATGTCACGCTTACAAACTCTGAGTATCATTTAACCAAAACAAGCTTGAAAAACCAGTTATTGCACAATGAAACACTGTTTTCATACTGTGAAATATAATAGTCCACCCCTGGGATATATCATCGAGACCTTTGATCGTAATACATCTTTTCATACTTTAAAAGAAGTTGGCAGGATGCTTTCAATAGTCTCAGAATGTTTTTGCCAGTTCTTCACAACCTTTTGCCATTAGGTTTATAAAGTTTTTTATTTAGTTTGAATTTTTTTAGTTTTTATTTATCAAGGTATCCATCTGTTTATTGATCACAGTCAATAGTGTGCAGTGGATTGTCAAAATGAATTATTGAAGGACAACTGTTGTGTAGTTTTTGCTTCTGTTCTTATCAATATGTTATCTACACATCTGAGGTGTGTCTGTTTAATCTTTAGGCTAACCCGACAGTGGACTGTGGAGGATGAGGAAGAGGTGGAGAGAGAGAAGAGGAGGAAGACAAGAAGCTCCAGCACTGCTGCGGACCCCGATGAGACTCCCACTGAAGAGACTGAACCACAGACCAGTAGGTACGAAACCAACTATGCAGTCAAAGTTTTAAGAATCAAACGCAAAGCTAATACAAAGAAACCTTTCAGGCAACACAGTTGAACGCATTCTTCCTGTCTTATGTCAGCTTGTTTAAGTGCTGTGACTGCCTCTAAATTGACAAGACAGTGATATATTGAATTAAATGCAAATTTTATCTGAAATATTTGCATGAAGCAATTGAACTTACGTAACACAAAGATGAGCATTTCAGATAGCATAAGATAGCTATAGATAAGGGTTTATGGTATCATAAAAATGCATATGAATAGTGCCTGCATAGTACTCCTTTAATTTGGACAAAACTGTAAAAGATTAAAATAATGCTATATATGGACTGTTTGTCCATAAAATCTTCCCTGGGAAACCAGTGTACAAATGCGATTCAGTCTCAAGTAGTAAAAGGATCTTCTTTCAGTGGCATAAATGTATGATGAATTGATTAATCAAAACCAAAAAGATGGGATTCTGAATCCCAAGGAGCAGAAACAGGAAGATTTACTCCATGTGTGGAAAACAGTTCTCTGTGTAAATGCATGCTTGTTTAAGTAAACAGTTTGTTATATTCCAGTGGTTACATTTCAGTTTTTCTTTTTATTATCATGTACTGATAAATTGTGCACAATGACACCAGGAACATGTGTTAACAGGGTTCATTTTGTTTTTAGTCTTAGGTTAACCTTTACCAAAATACCAACATAGGCCACTTGGTAGATAATACATCTTACTGATGGTTACACAGTTTACTGTTTACATTTGTATGCTAAACAATGTTGGCATTTGGGTTTACACTTGAACATCACAGATTTTCATAACATGACATGTTATATAACACTGTAATATAACCTCTGTGGTGTTAGTGGATCTGCTGAGGCTGGTGACTCTGGTGGAGGTCTGGAGCAGCTGCAGATGGACTTTGTGGAGATGCTGCGGGTCCGTGATGAGCGGCGGAGAATGAGGCATGTGGAAACTCTGAGGAGGCATAAGGAGGAAGGAGATGGCAACACAGAGAGCAGCTTAGACGGGGAGCCTCATGTGGAGTTGCTCGGAGAAAAGCAGGATGAGGGGCACAGAGAGCAGGTTCAGCGCTGTGTGGAGACCCTCATGTCACAAGAGCCCTCCTCCACCAACTCACAGAATGATATAAAGGTAGGAAAACATAAGTTCTTTGACAAAATAGGTTAAAACGTAACGATTTTATCACTTATGTGAAATATATAGTGCTTGTGCTTGTACTCTATTAAATTAGCTAGTTAGAGGTGTCACTGTTTTGCCTCCATGTGTGCGTGTTTAGCATTTAAGCATCTTAAATGCTAAAAAGCTTTTCTTTTACATTATATGTTGCTATATGTTGGAACATGGTGGCAGGTGGCCAAAATTGAAAACAGACCATTCTCTAGAATGTTAGCATATGCATTAAAAGTAGTCTTCACTGGATGAATCAATATTTGTAAACCAATGGTTTGAGTCACCACAGAGGTACATAAAGCTTTTTACTATTTTCCAACTACAGCTGTTGTATAGAACATGGCACACAACAAAGGTTGTATCTGAACATTTTTTACTTCATGGCGCCCTTACAGAAGTTTGTTATGGTACTCCTTCAGGAATACTGGTAAAGAAAAATAGCTTGGCAACAGCTTGTCATAAACCTAACTGACTTTGTATGTTTGGCACGGTGCATTCAAGGCTGCAGATTGTAGAAGATTGCATACAGTATAAAAAGCACAGTGTTTCGCGAAGCCATGCAAATGACACATTACCTATTCATTTGAATAGACAGGTGATAGTAAAATAAAACTACAGTGTGTTGTATCAAATAGCATTGTTGGTGGATCTCATTGTGTTTGTCAGTAATATGCATTGTTGGAATCGTAAAACCCACTTCACTTCACTGTCTATCCATGGCAAAGCCACTCATACTGTGCAAGCTGTCACTTCCACACAGTGTAAATCTGACAGGCTCACCATGTGACCAGAGGTCAGAGGTTGTCTGCTTTGATGTCCTGCCTCAATACCACCCAGAAAATGTGTAATTAATCATTACCAGTATTAACAGAGAGAGCTGCAGGAGGCCAGTCTACCTTACACACACCTACAGGGCCAAAACATGAGAAAACATTAAGTCATTTGACCCACTTCTGAAGAGTGTCATCACTTCTGAGTGGTTTAGAAACAAAGCCAATACAATCTTTTATACCATACACTGGAAGAAGGGTATAGACAGGACAGTACTGTAAGCTAATGGTTTTTAAATTAAGCTGTTGGGTCCAATTTCCTGGGAAATATCAGTTTGGCTTCATTTGACTTTAACATACATAAATAAAAGTAAGTAAACCTGCAAGTGTATTGTTCAAACAGAGATGGCAATAGAGAGGCAGATTGCAGCTTTAATAATACATTAAAAATATTCTTAAAGGGATAGTTCACCCAAAAATACAATTTAACATTGACTCCCTCTCATGTTGTTCCAAACCTATATGACTGTTTGTCTCCTGTAAAACAAGACATGTTGCACCAGGTTTGACTTTATTAACAAGAGTCAATGTATGTTTGTAAACAGAAGAAAGTGATTTAGAAGCAGCTGAAGGTGAGTAAATAATGACACAGTTTTGCTTATTATTGGGTGAAGTACCTCTTTACGAACACAAGTCCAATTTTATTTATGTGTAGGCCATTTCAATATTTAATCAGGTATAGTGTTACTGGTACAGCTGCAACAAAGATGCCAGATTATAATAATGTTTACAATTATTTTCTCAAATACTTGATCCACAAATATACTTGTAAATGTAGCTGTGTAGATTAGGCTCTCTGACAAGACATTAAGTGCTTTTTCATTTTAAATCGCTTTGGATAAAAGCATTTGCTAAATTAAAAAAATGTAATATTTAAATATGAAAGTAATTTCTGGTTTTCATGTAAAGCTTGTTCTGCTGTCATCTTGCAACTTATACTCAGACCACAAATATACTCAATGCAACTATATGAAGCTGTTGTTTTTATCCTTATGTTACTGTGTTTTGTAGTTAGAAAATGGGAGCAGAAACCAAAATTCGGCAACAGTAACACCCACAAAATCATCTCGAAAGTTTGTGAGGTACTGTATACATACATTTATATATAATAATATATAAATATATACATTATTTATATAATAATTTATAAATACATATATTAAAAACACCCTGCTCAAGTTAAAGCATATTATTATTGTTCTCTTTGATTAGCTCTCTCTCGATCTCATTTGATAAAAGTCCCTCATCACCCCCGGCAACCAGAGTGGTTTCTCCTCTAAGCCCCAGGTCTCTGCCCTCTCAAAAACCAGGGGAAAGCAGCCCATACAGTCCCACCCACTCAGGCACAGTGAGCCCCACACCAAATGGAGACACAGAGGTGAGATATCCACATTCATACAATTTGATGATAGGAATGCTACTGTCTTTTTTAGTATGCTTTCCCTTACAAAAAGTACTATGGTAAAACCACATGCTTTCATATATAAAGTCCATGGCACTAAATTCACTGTTTTATATAATTTTTTTAATTTGTTATTCTATAGTTCTTCTTGTTTAGTGTTAACAGATCAGATTTGATACAGGAAGTAGATCATTTAGAAGTCATTACCAGCAGGTTATTGATCTACGATCAAAGACACAATCGTTTTGTCTTGGACAGAGTTCATCTGAACTGTGACCCTTTTCATAGAAATCATAAGCTTTTCCACATATGCAGAATACAGACACACACAGGCACACATCTGTTTGCACAAGTGAAGATCTGTTTATAGCATGTGATGTCCTGTGTTATGACAGCTATTTCCATGATGCCTTTGCTCTGACAACATCATTTTTCTAATTAACATACATGACCCTTAAATAGATTAAATGTGACTACAGCAGTGTATGACTATTTTAGCTCTGATCTCGCACAAGATCCATTTACAAATTAATTCGTCACTTTCACTTTTTACTTGGATGCCAGAGACCAGCACCAGTTGCAAAGAGCCAAGATCTGACACTAGAGTGCCCTCTAGGGGAATAATAAATCAATGACCTTCATGGAAACAGTGATGGTACAATGTGATATCATTCCTGGGACCAACAGAACAGGACATTTTGACAGACATGATAATCCCTTTGGTTGCTATTGGGCTGCATACATTCTGCAGCTAAATATGGATGTCACAGGATTGAATGGAACAAGTAATTGTTAATTTAGTGGTGCTAATGTCTTTTGCACATTGTCTGAGGTTCTGTGCTTTAAGAGCTCCCATGAGGCCCCGCCCACTGTCTCTCTTAGAAGAGACCCTGATATTAGCGTTTAATTCCCTTATTGTCTCTCCACCAATCAAAGCTGTGAATTTGTGATTTTTAAAAAGTTGTTACTTACTGATATTTGAGTAGTAGCTACATTTCACATTGTCTGACTGTTTCTATTATAAACTCATTTTGTTTTCATATATGCTCAGAGACATGAAAATGAGACGACAAGCAATTTTGAACCAGCCACAAAACCTGCCTTTACGCGACAGAGCTCCAGAACGATCTCTTTTAGGGTAACAAAGCCCTTATTTCACTATATAAAAATTCTGTGTATATCAGAGCTATTCAAGCATGTCCCCATATTGTCTAATGCCAGAATTCAACATATTATTATTACAGTGTCAAAGTTTGCTTAACATGGACAGTGAGGCGAGGCACTATACAGTCAGATTTGCTTGTGTCAACATTTTGAAGTCATGTACATATGTAGAGACATTCATAGACATTGCTGTTCATTATTTGTGCTCTGTGCTGTGTTCAAATATTTGTTAAGCATTTGTATAACACACACAGCTGACAGGTAAAGCTGACAGTACTGATCTGAGCTTCATTACATGTTTCAGATGATCAGGAAGAAGGAGGAAGACAACATGCCACTACAGAGAAGGTACAAATACACAACTCAATACACACACACTATGTAAACTGTTACTGTACTGTCATTACTGCATTCATGTTACATTAATTGAGTTTTTTTGTCTACTATGGGTGGAATGGGTTTTTTATTGCATATCTTTATGAAGGTCACATAAAACTGTAACTAAAAACCTTTTGTCAACCGTTTTCTACTTTGTTTTTTATGTATAGATTGTGTTCATCATAAACTATTTCTTTTTTTTTCACATTTGTTGTTACATCTCAGATGTTGGTCATGGTGAAAGTAATGGCAAAGTTTTAGGGACTTCGTGTAAATTTGTATATACAATTTTGTTTAACACTTTTTTACACTTTATAATACCCTTTATGTATAATTTCGCTTACTAATATACAATTTTTCCCATGAAAACATTTTATTAAAACTTAATACACTTGTTTAGCATAGAGACAACACTATGAGTGAGGAACATGTTTTAATGTGACTTCTGATCTATTCAACAGTGCAAGTGTGCGCATTGCAACGAAAACCGTTGAACCCAGTAAGGTAAAGCTGTCAAAGGAAGATATTATACATGTTTATTAAGACTCAATATCAGATTAAGTTAACTCATGACAATCTCATCCTGATAAACCAGCAGAGCCCTGACCAACAGGATGAGCAGAAGTCCCCGTTCCAGAGAAAGTATGTGTATTTGTATTACCACATTATACTGAGCTATTAGTACCTGCTTTCAGTAGCAGTATTATGAACCTTAAATATGAGTATATAAATTAAACTGCCTCTGTTGTTCCACCAGCTCTCGACAAAGAATATCATCTCGCTCCATTCAGGAGAAAATGGAGCGACTTGCCCAAGCCTCACAGGTCTGTGTCTCTTAATCCTTCCATAATGTGGATTCATCTGAATTTATATTAAATGATAAATCACCCAACTTGCAGAAATGGGAGATGTCCAAATCCCCAACAGTTTCTAAGACTGTGTGTTTAGCGGACGAGGTGTCAAGGAAGAGAGAGCTGTTTGAGAAAGATCAGGATGAGTCTGAGAAAAGCCACATGTCCAAACAGGTGATGACGATTGATGTCAGATTAAAAAAAAAAAAAAAAAAAACTAAAAAGAATAAAAACTTCTGGTTAATTATTATATAAGAGTTTAAGACTCTTAGCTGAGGATTGAAGCAACTCTTGTGACCCATTACTGAATTTCAGGACTTCCACAATTTTTCTTCTGGAATTTCTGACCGTATTAATCGATGGGTTCAGAAGAAAACATTCACTGTGTCATTGCCGCAGAGTCCTTCAGTAAGTAACATGTTCTCTGTAGGCCTCTTCCATTACTTCTAAATTCAGGCTGAGGAGATTCACAAAGTAGTTGATGTTTTACTCTGTGATCTCACTAGCTTCACAAGAAGAAACTTCTCAAGTCTTCATTATCTGAAAGCACTGTTCTTCACCAGCTTTTGGCTTGGTGGCAGTATTACACTTTGCAATAAGCCTGTTTTTTTAAAACTTCATCAGACAAATATCTCATGAATCTTATGTCATGTATCTCCACATGTCCTGCAACAACCTTGTTCATTGCCTCAGTGTCGTTTATGAAAGAGATATATTTTAGAGAACTATGAATTATTGTCTAATATATTACAGTGCAGGATTATGTAAGCATACACTGCACAAATAGGATTTCCTGTAGTATGTGTTCTTGCTTTGATGTATTCAGAATAGTCCACATATACTGTAGATACAAAAAGCTTCAGTGAATCTCATGGAGAAAGTTCATGTGTAGGGCATATTTCACCCCAATATCAAAAGCATATATATATGTATATACAGTATTTTTTTTAGTATTTTATTATTTTTATGACCCATATATACCTTTTTTTAGCCAAATATGTTACTGTAATGTGAATTTTGTTCTTACAATAATGATGATTGTGGGAAAATATGATTAGTGCTCTTAACAGGGTTCCTGAGAATAAATGACTCATGTTATCTGGATGGGGTGTTCTAAAACACTGATGTTTGAACATGTTTTAGTACTGAAGACTTGAATGAGATAACAGTTAGGAAGATAGCATTGTACTGTATTCTCACAAGTCACTACTAATATAACTTAAATTGTTTTGTTCTTGTTCAGGATCTGAGACATGTGAACATCTCGAGTAAGAAAAGTGTGTTTGAAAGAGGACCAGAGCAGGACAACAAGTGACAATAAACAAGAACAAACAAGTTCTTCAACAGATGATGGATCATAAATAAAGAATCATTTCTCTTTGCAGATTCAGAAGACTTGAAGGAACCTTGATCACCATCTCTTTCAGATAAAAGAACGTCTCAAAAATATTTCCATTTTCTTCTTTCCATGGCATAATACTTCAGCACTTTTTCAAAGCAAACTAATTTCTTTCAATTTTTGTTTGAAAATGCTCTATATCTAATACAGAACATAACATGGTTTATTTTACCAAACTTCAAAGTAAGAATTCAACTACACTGCCTGTTGTTGCCTGTCCAGCCCCTTCCATATACTGATGATGTAAGTTATTAGAAGAAAAAGGTCTAACCTGTGAAATATCCCATAATTCAAACATAGCATCATTCATTGGTGTAATTTGTTCAATTAACCTCATTGAAAGAAGCTGTGATGACTCATATTTAACAAAGTTGGAAAACTATACTGTAATGTTGCCATTTGCCAGTTTGTGGATGTTTTAACATGCCAGAGAATCAATTTTAAGATATCTAATTGAATAACTAAATGCAGAAATGGATGTGTCCCATCAAGCCTTTGCTTATTAACTCAGGAAGCGTTTGATCCATTCCAATCCAACCAAAGCCCTTGTTTCCCTTTTTGTATCTTCAAAAACCTGTGACTTGTAATTTTGTGCTTATAGGCCTGAAGCGTTTTCTTGTAGATTAATAAATCATTTTTTATACCAGTGGTTATAGTGGTTCTCTCATATTTACAATAAAAATGCTTGTATGTAGTAATAAGAAAGTAATAAGAAAATGTAACAGGATGTTTGAGGGAGGTCTACTTTTGTCAGATATTAGTTAGTATTCAAATAAATGTTTAATAATAGAATTAAAAGATTTTTACCGAAACAATTTATTTTTATTAAAATTTTATTTGTTTAATTTGATTAAAAAAAATTGACATTTGTTCATGATATCTCTCTGTTTATCTCTCTCCAGCAAATGCTTAGGACACCTTAGCAACACCCTAGCATACTGCTCTAGTATTCACACTATTATATAAGTGGTCTAAATAACATTTAAATATTTAACAGTTACCTAGGACACCTTAGCAACACCCTAGCAACATCATTCTGCCGTAGTGTTTACGTTATTATGCAAGTGGCCTAAATAACATTTAAACTTAACTTTCAAGCCATTTTAGCTAGTTCCTTTGTAACACATTTTGAGCTTTCCTGAAGTTTATCTCTAAGATGAACATTTCTCATTGGACTGGTGTGTACAGGCTGTTGGCATCAGCACAAAACTGGAGTGGTCAGCATGGTGCCACAGAGTGAGTCAGACAGTTCAGAGACTAACCAGCCCCTCATGTTATCAGTGGGCGCCACTGAGAGCTGTGTTGATATGGACATTTGCTATCTTCATTCTCTCTGCCACAACAATGGCAGCGGCCTTATAGGGAGCGATTGCAAGACTGTTCAGCACTTATCTGTGAGAGTAAAAATAAACACATTGAGTGAGAAGGACTTTCTAGATGAGCCCCTAAAGACCCACAGCTTAAAAAGATATAAGTAACACGAGGTGGTCCAAAGTTTGCCTCCCGGACATCAAGACAGTCTTGCTTTCTGTGTATCTCTGCTGTATATCAGGTAAGAGAGTATGTTATATATTGTTCATGTATAATAGCAGTTAAAGTAGACTTTTTAAGAAATATAAATAGGTTTATAATATTTAGAATAATAAAAATGTCAAAAATTACTATTTTACTCAAACATCTAAATGTGTTGAAATGTTTCTATTAATAATATAATAAACTATTATGTACTATATAGTGGGAGTCTAAAAGTCTGAGGTCACATTGAAAATCTGAGATTCAAATTTATTTTAAAACTGGAAATAAGCAAGGTTTTAGTATTGTACGATGTAAAAGAAAAGTTGATAATAAAATGACAGTAAAATGACTTTTTCTGCAGTTCTTTGTAGGTCACTACTTAGTTCATTTTTGACTGATCATGTTAATGTGTTTATGCTGGAGGTCCATGAGATCTCCTTGATTCCACTGAAGCCCATAACATGCAGTGTGGAACATTCTCTAATCATGCTGGATAACACAGATCATCAGGTTTTGGACAGACTCTAAATCCCTGTCAGCTCATGCAGGTTGACATTAAAGCAAAAGATGAACAGACCAAACATACCTCTGGCTTTCTGAAATGTTTTCATTACTGAAGCTGTTACTGTGATGACAGAATTTTTCATTTAAAAAGTTCTGTTTCAAAAGTTCAGACTTTTAGTACATAATATTAATTTTTAATGTGTTTTTAATCATTTGATGTATTTTGTATAGAGTAAAAATGTCAGACAACGAGGACATTGAAGAGTACGAGTAAGTGTAAAATTAAAACACAATAACCATTCATCTCATTGTCAAACAATATTTTTCTAGTAAAACAACATCTAATGAAAGATTCTACAATGTATAGTACAATCACATGATAAGTACAGTTAATCTGAGAAGTCAAGCAGCTGTTCGGAAACTGTGTCAACAATGAAAATAACAGCTTTATTCTGTTTTGTTTTCCAGGGAGCAGGAGGGTAAGTCTAGTGTTATATTGCTTGTAAACTTTCACTAGAAAATCAAGTTTGTCTTTGAAGAGGTCATAAATATTGTCCTTACAGCTATAATGTGTCAGTTCAGTGTTGAAACCGGTCATTACATGTAAAGACTATATGTAAAGATTATATGGTAGTTTATGTAATGACTACAGCATGTTTTTTATACTATATTAAATTAGTGGCATTACATACATAACTGAGGAATGTTAATATTTAACCTTTACTTTAATAATGCTGGTGGAGATCACCAAACACAATAAAACCTTCAAAACAAATTGCAATACCAACTGTTAAACCTAAAGACCATTTATATAGTTCAAACAATTATAACAATAACGTTCAGACAGTTCTGACAGAATGTGAACCTAACAAATCTTAAACTGCCATGAAGATTTATGAATGTGAAAGCTGAGCTTGTCTCTCCACTTGTCAGTCATTTTTCAACAAGTAATCTTTGCTTGTTTTGTTCATTTCATGGCCAAAAATGACATTTATTATAACAACTAGAGCAGAAAGTTCTAAAGGTGTAGATACCATCAATAATCTATTATATTTTGTATGTTTCATTGTCACTTACAGTAACACTGTATTATAGTACAGTATACAGGGCTTTTCAAACTAGGATCTGAGGGGCCCCAGAAGGTTCTGAAGGGGTTTCCAGAAAATTTCAGAGACAAGACGAAAGCAAAAAGTGTACAAGCCCACTAAACATTATTACTGTTTCATTTCTAAGTATTCATATTTATTTCTAAGTGTTAATTTCCTCTTTCTTGCTGCATTCATAAATACATACATACTTTTTAGTGAGTTTTTTTACTACAGTCTCCTCTCACTGCTGGTCACACCCTCTCAGAAGCTGTAAGGCAGTTTTCTTAGGGCAATATGTACAGCTGCTGTGAAACAAGATTTATTGTGATAGTTGCTTCAGTACAAATAAATTTGAACTGAAAATGTATCTTTAGGTTTATATATTCAACATCAAGTGTAGCCAATTATTTAAGTTTGGAAACAATATGTTATAATATCACACTTACTACTTATCAGTTTACAGTTCAAATGATTCTTTGTACAAAATATATGCATATGTGCATGGATATATTTTTAGGAAGGGAGTCCCTCACAAAGGAGATCATGTTTTTAAAAGCCCTGCAGTATACAGTAGTTCCAATTTCAGCTTCTGTTTTCGCAATGTCTATTTGTCTATTTCTTTTAATCAAACAAGGCTATTTGCTTGTTCACTAACTGGCATGATCTGGCTTAGAGGTGCATGAGGAGGAGCAGGAGGAGGAGGTGCACGAGGAGGAGGTGCAGGGGGAGGTGCAGCATGATGAAGGTAGCTTAACTGATGCTTCTGCTTATCTGTGTGTATAGTGCAAATAAAGGTGAGCATGACATAGACCACAAGCCATGTCCTTACAAGAAAAGTATACTGTACTCTATTGTACTGCACTACACATTAGATAGACTACACAATACGCTATACTGTACTGTACTGTAATGTATTGTACTGCACCATACCATACCATACCATACCATACCATACCATACCATACCATACCATACCATACCATACCATACCATACCATACTATACTATACCATACTATACTATGCTATACTTTGTGTGGCATGTCTTATTTTTGATGACTTCTATTACTTCTATAATTATATTTTGTAAAAAATGTAATTCTAAAAAGAAAATAGTGTTACTAGATAATAGATAATATATATTAGTGTTAATAGATAAATAGATTGATCGATCGATAGATAGATAATGGTATCAAAGTATGCTGGTATGACCATCTGATACCATTGCTGTTCCATGATGGTATTTTTTGTAAGGGCTGTAACATGGCATCTGACTCCACACATGCCCACATATTAGTGTCACTAGCAGCAGTTGTGGAGAAGTGTGTAAGAGTGTAAACATCTGAGAGATGTGAGGTATGCTTTAATCTAAGGACCCTGCCACCAGTACCCATCATGCCCAGACTGGTACACAGCCTCTTTGTCCTTGGGAATTAACTTACATCTTTCTAATAACATCATCCAAGTTAAGTGCGCACACACACACACACACACACACACAAACAAACACACAATTTTAAAGTTGTGTCTTTCCCTACATTCAGAGGCTCCAGAAGAGGAAGTGGAGGCAGGAGAAGAGACCACACATGAACAGGGTGAGTCCTGTTACACGCACACCTCCAGAATTCACTTACTCAACTACAACTGTCAAGACTGTAGAAATACATTTGATACTTTAGAAATACTTTAAATAGGCAATCTATGTCTATGCTTGAATCATTATTACAGTTATTTTTAATATTTACTAATATTAACATCTCACTAACATTAACGTCTGACCCTCACAGCCAAACCTGTAAACCTGGACATTTGGTCCCCAACATACAGGCATAGCTGACACACATCATTCATGCAAACATACACATTAAGAATGAACCAAAAATTCCACTTCATGTTTGGTTCAAGTGAAAAGTGCTGGATCATTTCTTCATCATCCTTTATTATCAGATTTCTGTTTCTGTCCCACTGTCCTCTGTGGTCTTATCAGTGTTGCTGATACACTCTCCAACACCCCTCAAATGCATGTTTGATTTTTTGTTTTTCTCAGAGGGAGAAGAAGAGACAGAAGATGGAGAAGGTATTAGCTGTTCATTCATGTCTAAATGCATTTAATCTAAGTTTGATTTACAGATTTTAAAGAATTGTTTGCAACTTGTTAAAACTTGTAATATGGTACACACATAATTCTGATTATTTTTGTCAAAGCATTATATCCATAATCCTATTGTGATAAAGTTTTAATAATGTTTGATAATGTAATAATGTTTTAATAATTACATAAATTGACTAAAATAAAGCAGCCACATGATCACTTAAGCATCTAGTTTATTGCTTCACTGTCAAATCTTCCATTATCTGTAAGCGGCTGTTATCTGTTATGTAAAAGCACAATGAAAATTAATAAAACTGCAAAACTATTTATAATTTATAGTATAGTTATAGCTGTTTGTATCACTATGACTAACTTTTGTTTGTTTATTTTATTTTTTAGAGGCTAAACCTAAATTCCTAAAGTAAGTTAAGTTTATATAAGTATATAAGGTCAGTATATAGTATAAGAAAAGAAAATTGTTGGTAACAAAAGTACAACATTTATTTTTAGACCCTTTATGTTGCCAAATCTGGTGCCCCCAAAGATTCCAGATGGAGAAAAGGTTGATTTTGATGTGAGTATAAGCAACATAAACATGAACAACATGAACAACAAAAAAAGACAACCAACAGTTAGGTTTAACCAGAATTGACATTTGACTTCCCATGAAGTTCCCATTAACTGGTTAAACAGGGAGTCACTTTTCTCTGTTAACATATTTACTGCTTTTACATTGTTACAGTTGTTACAGCGCTGACATTCACAGCATAATACCGCCTTTTATAACATGAGATCTTATGACATGCACTACAATTTTTTACCTGCATTCATAAAGCATTGGTCACATACTTGGCATTTTAGTTGCTAATTAGTGACACAAGATTTTACTTGCACATTTTGTCTGGTAAATAGTCACAGATGAAGATATCAAAGTTCAACCATTTTCCCCCTCAGGACATTCACCGTAAGCGCATGGAGAAGGACCTGAATGAGCTTCAGACACTCATTGAAGTTCACTTTGAAAGCCGTAAGAAGGAGGAGGAAGAACTTATCAGCCTTAAAGAAAGGATTGTGAGCAATGCCACCTCAGAACAAAAAGCTACTTATTATTATTATGTAAAGCTACTAATAATAAGTTTCTGCTAATTAATTAAGTTATTGGAAACCCAGTTGTATTTGTTAACTTTAGTTATTACATTACTTAAGATGAAATAACAATGAGCATTATAGTTTTACAGCATTTATTAATCAATGCAAATACAGTTCATGTTAGTTCATTGCGCATCAACTAATGTTAACAGTTACAACTTTTGATTAAAGTATGCTTAAAGTATCATATGAACTAAGCTTAATAAATGTTGCAGGCCTATTGTTCATTGTTAGTACATGTTAGCTAATGCACTAACTAATGTAAACAAATACAACTCTATTGTAAAGTGTTAGCAAAATATTTTAAAACCATAACCAGAATGGCATATTTGTGACTACAACGACCAAAAAAGTGACCTGGAGTAAAAACATTCCAGTGGAACAAGACCAGGTCAATTCCGGTCTAATTTTTTAGTCAAATCAATCATGTTTGTCATTTTGCAGAATTAAAGCCCAACATAAGTTCCTGTCAAGTGATCTCTCCTTTAATGCTTTAACACATTGACAAAGATTTACGCTTCACCCGTTACAAATTCTGCAGGAGAAACGGCGCTCTGAGCGCGCTGAGCAGCAGCGGATCCGCAGCGAGCGCGAGAAGGAGCGTCAGAAGCGCGTGGAGGTGAGCGGACAACTGTTGCATGCGCTAATATTTCCTGCCACTTGTGACTGCTGGAGCAGGACTTCTACAAATTTTTCCCATTTTCAAACGTTCAGGAGGAAAGAGCTCGTAAGGAAGAAGAAGAAGCCAAAAAGAGGGCTGAGGACGATGCCAAGAAAAAGAAGACACTTACCAGTTTGCATTTCGGTGGTTACATGCAGAAGGTCAGAATTGTGAATGTTTAGGGGAAAACACTATGACTACAGTAATGCCAGGAGAAAGTGTCCAAAGATTTAAAATAGAATTCAGTTCTGAACAAAACTGATTATAACTGATTATAATTTTTGTATAATTATGTTAATCTACAACGTCTTTACATACGGCAGTTGTATGTCAAAAATTTACACATTACAGATGTTTTTGGGACAAAATGTATTTTTTATAAAGCAATTTGTTTGTAACAAATTGTAACAATGGTATAGAAATGGAATTGAACTGAAGTGAAGTACTTTACAAAGTATCATTTCAACCATATAAAAATCCTGTTGGAAAGCCTAATTAGAAGACGTAATTCACATTTCTGTCCTCATGTGTGACGTTGCTCTGTAGATAGAACGACGGAGTGGAAAGAAACAGACTGAAAGAGAGAAGAAGAAGAAGATTCTGAGTGATCGCCGCAAACCTCTGAACATCAGCGATGCCAGTGAATCAGCTCTCAGGTGCCAGTCATGCTACAGCGTCCTACAAGAGCAAACCACCACTAACTGTATAATCATACAGAGTTTGAATAGCAAAATACACACACATTTATACATTCATCTGTTCTGTTGATCTTAAAGCCTCTAAGGTATTTTGGTACAAACTTATCTGTCATTTGGTAGAAGCCAAATTAGGCAGATGCCAAAACAGTGACAAACCTTTCATAACTTTTGTTTAGCATTCATTTAAACTTTTTTATTAGCATTTTTATAGAGTACAAATACAGGCAAAAAGACTTACAGTTCATGAATAATGACCTTCTCTTTATTTCTCTTTTTTATGACCAGGGAAAAAGCCACAGAACTGTGGACTTGGATGCGAGAACTAGAAGCAGAAAAATTTGAGTTACAGTATAATTTCAGACTACAGAAATATGAGGTAAGCAGAGGAGGTAGCTAATGGTCACTGGGCATCATGGTTACCTATTTGTTTACCACAGCCTATGTTAAAGCAATCAATTTTACATTCCAGATTAAATATTTATTTTCTTGTTTAATATCCTGTTTCAATGATAAAATGTCACGTTATGGAAATAAAAGGGGTTGGCAATGACATTTCATGTTTACATATCAAATTGATTCATAAGAATCAGTAATGTCTTCCTGGTCTGCTTCGTAGAAAGTGAAATGAGTTTGCATAAAAATATGAAAGCATTAAATGATAGAAAAGTACAGTAAAAAATGATTCTGGTTGTCCTCTCCAGATCAACGTCCTGAGGAACAGAGTCAGTGACCACCAGAAAACGTGAGTGTATCTGTGTGTATTTTTATGTATGAGCACCAAAATGTCCTTTGCATCATTTACTATTGTACATAGAAGTATGTATCTGTTTACTGCTTTCACTCTGTATTTCCTCAGTAACATAACTATGCAACAATGTGTATTCTTAGTCTAATTTGCATGAAGAGTGATAAGTTTGGCATTTAGAAAGCTGGCAAGTTGGCAATTTCCCTGAAATGGTTCTCAAGTTATAAGTTTGGTTTTAATGCATGACTGCACTCCTCTCCCGGGGTTGTTTGGTTTATGGGCCTTTTTGAGAACTCTGCTATACTTCCCTAAAGAGTTTCTCATTCAAACCAAACTTTGACTCATCAGTTCTTGCCTCAGGCATGGAACACAGACATGAATGTTTGTGAACGCCCATCAGATCTCTGTGATCTGGCTGCTGGGGACAGTGGCAGACCTGCTTCTTTGGCAGAAAACGAATGTAGCAGCCAAAACTAAAGGGGGGCAATGAGGTTTTTTTGGTTCCAATCTGCTAAACGACAAAAAGAGCACTTTCCTGTATATGTCCAGGACTAACTTCTCATCTGTATAGCTAGTCAGCTGAGAAAAAGCTCTGTTTCAAAACCAAATTAGCTGTCTAATTTCACAACATTGTAAATCATAATTGATGCAGCCTTGACCCAAAGTGTGTAAAATGTCGGCAGCAAATTATGCTTCCTAAGACACTGTGCATTGGCCAAATAAACTGCATGTATCTTTTATGGATTAAGCAATCCCACAATGCCCTGCAGCCAGCTAGGTAAAAATATCACTCACAATTGAAGACAGAGAAATGTCAATTCTGAATATTAATGTTGGTATAGTGTTTCAATGGATCTTCACTCAATGTAAATTATTACTGTTGTAATATTATTGCTTTCACAGATCAAAGAGAACCAAGAGAGGACTCAGGAAATGATTCTGTGCTGTAAAGCATATCTGACTCCTCACTAACACACACACACACACACACACACACACACACACACACAGAAACCAGTACAGCTGCATATACTTTACAGAGTGTTCTCACTGATTAAAAATGGTTGATTTTATCTGTCTGCTCACACAATAAACAAGAAAATAAAGCATCAGTACTATTGTATTGATCTGTTAATTGTTGTGATTTTAATTATATGTTGATAAGTTTCGTATAACTGCTGTCTGATTTCAGTCATTTGGTCAAGTGACTAGAATGTCTTGTATTTTATGTGCACATATACAGGTGTATTTCTGTTTTAGAAACAGAAAAACTGACTTTGGGGCCAGTCTTTGTGTTTGTAGGACCCAAGGCAACACCATCCAAAGCATTCACAGAACCCCCCACAAATATCTAAGCACAGATAGATTAAAAAGCTTGAATTTAAACAGAATGAACAAAATGCAGAATGAACTTAAATTCTTCTAAAGTCTTTAAAATTTTTTATTTAAAACTTAATAGAATATGAATCATTAGGCTGCTGTTAATCAAACTGTCATCAGGTTACAACCATCAATCTTTTTTTCATACTATTTATATATAAATAAATAAATAAATAATGTTAGTAGTTTCTATTAGTATCTCCTGCATCAGATAGGCTCCATGGGGGACTGATGTTTTGCTCAATCCTACAGTATAAGCAACCAAAATAAATAGTTTTAAAAGATGCACCTTCACACACCCACCTGTCTGTTAGTTACCCCTCAGGCATTTAATTTTGTTCAGACTTTTTAAGATTAATTAGGTTAATCTTATTAATGATTAACCAGAGATTAATGAGGTTTTCCTCCTACACATAGGCCTCTTCAAATGTCTCTCATCCACTCATATCATATATTTTTCTCAATAATTTTCCAATGCAACACAAAACAGGAACTAATGTAAACGTGACCAGAAGAACCAAAACGGCACCCAAAATTACCATTTATGTCATAGCCTGTCATCTCTGCAGCTATCTGACATAACTTTTAAAAATACTGTTTGCATTATCAGTGAAGTATTCAGTTTCCACAATTATCAAGAATCATTATCAGGAATTTAGGACCATTGTTTTTGCACTGGGGAATTTGTGACTCATAAGTTCTTGTCTTGGCTTATAGCCCAGCATTTTTTGTGCAGGGTGGAGATGCTGGGTAAACATGAAACATAAGCAGACTCATTAAGACATTGCTCTAAACAGATTCCTGGTTTCCAAAAAACAAAGATCTGTTTATGTTGGGGAAATGAGTCATTCTTATGTGTCTGCACAATTAAGGCTAAACGTCTGACACGTTTATTGCTTCTAACCAATATGTAAAAATGTCAGGTAAAATGACACATTTTAGCAGGTGCTAAAGCAATGTTTTTTTATGAATATTTACATTTTAATAGACTTTAATATTTTAATACTAACAGGGATTAAAATTGTCGACTTTTTCCCACACAATAACGCAGATATTGGTATTGTTAACATGAGTGAACTACAAAAGTAGAGATATTTTGAGGACTGTTTCAACTGTCCATAAAAAGAGGTCAATGGGGTTTAAACCTTCTGAGTTCCTAAAGGGGTATAAAGGTAGAAGTACAGTAATTTGTATAAATCAAGTCATATTTGTTTCATGTTTTCTGAAGCAATAGTCATTCTGAATAAAGTGTTGTCATGAGCCCTTAAATATGTTCTTTTGTGTTCTGCCGAAGAAGGTCAAATGAGCTTGGAACAATAATACAGTGAGTAAAGAGGAAAAATGACAATATTTGGAAATTCATTTGCATTTTATGCATTTTCATACAGACACATAACAATAAACACAGTCAAACACAATAAATGTACCCGATGCACCAAAGCTCACAGATGGGCATTTAGACACCAAAAATCATACAGACCTTATAGTGCATTAAGAAACAAATGCTTAAACGTAATCAAAAATGTTAACAATAGTGCTGAAGTAAGACAGGAGGACAGGAGTATAAAAGCAATACAAGAAGATGATTGGAACTATTACTCTGCAAGACAAGTAGTGCAAGTTTCCCATGGTAAACAATCATCTTTGCATTAGGAACATGACTCTTCTAGCAATAAATGAAGCTAATGTGCCCTACAAAAATATGTAGGCTAGAGACTCTGCAATCCACAATGCTGTTCTACTTCTGGCATTACAAAGACCACATCTGCAAAACTGAAATTGAAAAATTCAAATTACAATAGAATGTAAAAACCATCAAAAAGTGAGAAAAAGTAACTATACTCACCTGCATGTTGATTATTTGTGCTTTATTGTTGCTAGTTGATATGATGCAGCAGTTACTGTGTTTATAAATGTGTCCTTTTTTATCCTTTTCTGTAAAGTTTAAAACATTATAAATAAGAATCAAATTCAAAAAATAATTGCTAACAAAATCACTTCTAATTAGCGTAATCAGCATTTATTTAATAATTAGCATGATTTATTAATGTAAACATGACAGCCAAATGCATGAATGACAAAGTGATTTTCTTCTAAATTACTGCTTGTAATCGTGTGTATAAGGTTTTAGCACAGCTAAAATGCTAAAATAAGGCATAGAGTAGTCAAACATTTCACGTGTTTTGACTAGAGTGCAGGCATTGAGCCTTTATTTTCTTCAGTACTGCCAAACATGACCACAACTCAACCACAACTAATACAAATAGTATGGAAATAAAACTGTCATTGGAGAGATGATTAAGTACATGAGTTTCCCTATTACTATAATTAGGACCCCCAACACTGCACCTTTTATTTTAAAAAATATCAAACGATTAAGAAAACGTATTCCAATGTAGGAGATAAAAATGTACACAATGTACCCGATGTACACAACCCCTACTACACTTTTGCTGCTGCTTTTTTTGCCCTATAGTCGTATCCTCTGAGAATAAAAGATTTACAAATATATAACCACTCTTCAATGAAAATATTTAACAGCAACATACAGTATTTTTAAGTACTGCGCTGTTGGGCATGTTCCATTAATAAAAAGCTGTTTCCTCATAGTCTTTTTTTAATCCCACAGTGCACTTCCACAGAAAAATGCCATGTGAGACGCATTATGTAAGCAACTTTAGGCATAATTGGCTTGGAGAGTGTTGTGTTAGGTGGCTAAACGTCACAAAGACATATTTTAGGACATATTTCACCATGTACTTTTGTAATACAGAAACACGAGAACCACTGAGACAAAAAATGAAAAGAATTTTAGCTGTAGCTGACTACTCTGTCATAACTTTCTCTGGGGTAGAGAAAAGACTTGGTTTTGAAGTGGGGCGATCTCACCTTTTTTAACATATCGTGAATATCTTTTTGTTTCCACAGACTGTAGAGAAGAAATCCTGCAGCTCTTCTAACGGAGTCGTTCGACCTGAAGCAAGAGATACACTTTTAAACAAGCAACATTCAGGACCTTCCACAACTCTTGCATTTTTAGCTACTTTCCCATTAAAGAATGCATTTATGAAACAGTTTTACAACCACACAGGCAATTAATATCCTTTGTTATACCTACATGTCTGAACTCAGCTTGCTGAGAGAGCCTATCAAGTTGTCGTTTAGCACCTTTATGCCATGTTTGGGCTTCGACAGCGCGAGAATGTGCATCACTTGGCACGCTGTGACGATGGTCTTTTCAGACTCAGTCAGGTCCGGAGGCACAGATGTAAGAACATTCGAGACGTTTGAAAGAACCTCCTTGGCTACAGTTCACAACAACAACAAAGATTTTAGGGACTGAAAAGTATGGCATTGTGCATTCTGAAAACCTTTCAGAATCAACATTTTCTATGAGATACTATACTACAAAATACTCCCACAAATGTGGGCCATTGATTGCAAACAAGATTTGTTAATTTGCACACACAAAAAAGTGATTTTCCCTTACAAATTCATTCAAGCCCATGTTGCAAAAATGAGTACACCCCAATTATAGTCTTAGGAGAAAAGCCACACTTAATTCTACAAAATTCAAATTAACAGGCATTCAACCACAGGTGAGTCTAATGATTCATTTAAGAGGTGTTCAGCAGACAGGTGACTATAAAAGGGCATTACTTAACATAGAAAAGCTCTTCCCATTTCATGCTGTCAGCAATGGCTTCCCATGGAAGAGAAATGTCACAAAATCTGAGAAAGGAAATCATTTCTTTACACAAAAAAGGTGAGGGCTACAA
>JAZGTK010001324.1:6514-41837 GCA_036877625.1 Ambastaia sidthimunki
ACAATAAACTCCCAGTACTGCACTAGGGCAACTAAATCTCCTACCTTATACTTCAGACCAGCTATATTCCCTTCCAATCAGAGCCAGTGAGTCAAACACAGCACAGGCAGGGTTACAGGAAAACAAAAATAATTACAATATAGGCATATTACAATATCTTCTTGGCCCCATGCCAATGTTTATATTAAGAAGCAACCTTGCAACGTGATACTTTGCTGTATTGTGTCATTACGACTCTGTTTCTGAAATTCGAGAATGTGTGTAATCGTTGGATTTATTTCTGCATGGGATAAATGAATTTGTTGGAAATCAAATTAATATCAGTTAATTTGAGAAGTACCTCAAACAGCTTTTAATTAGTAGAAGCCGAAATGTCAACATGGTCAACATTTTACCCTGGAATCTATTTCTCTCTCTCACTTTCTTGAAAAACAATGCTGTTAGTGAGAACGTTAGCCAACATTCTGAGAACGTTCCCTGTTAGCTGGGATGTTGTTTCTCGAAGACAGCAAATGAGATTAAACAGACAGCAAAGAAGTCTTTTAATTTACTCTCCTGATTCTTAGATTTTTCTTCTGGAAAACTGGACGCTAGTAATCTCACATCTCTTCCAAAGTCTCACGCTGTCTCAAACTGTCTCAAAAATGTCTCATGCTGTGCTCAGATTTGCCAAGTTACTAAAGTCTGCAATCAAAATTTGCAATCACAAACTCATTATGAACTCAAACATTTCTCATCGAGTTCATTACCATCAAATGATTTTTCTCCTCTTTACATAAACGTAAGTTAACTGACAGTGTAACTCCATTAGTTAAACTATGGTAGAGAAGCTTTAATATTATGCAGATGTACAAATCCACAATTACTTTTAATCTGGTCTAGAAAAGGTGATGATTGCATTCATTCTCAGTGTATTTGTGTACTTTCTCCCTGCATCAAATTCTTCCTCTTCCTCTCTTTCTTTGCTCATTTACAGCAGGGTAAACAGCAGAAGCAGGCTGTGATATTTAAACAAAGGAAGACCTCTTCACTGCCTTCACCCTGGCTTACACTGCAACCCTCAAAGGACACTGGCTGTTTTCACTCAGCTCACACTGAGGACACTTCAGTCAGCTTCATTTTGCTAGCATACTAATGATCACTTGTCAACCCATGCGGGTACATTGCTACACTGCAAAACCATTTTCTTTAACAGTATCACTGTCTCCTTTACAAAAAACTAACTTTTTTTGGTGGGCGTTGGGTTGCGGTTCACACCAGTGGCACCACCCAAAAGATGGCTCTGGGTGTGGTAGTATAATAATAATAATGATTGTTTCCCCACGTTACTTTATGTTATAATTACCATGTCTTGTTTTTTAATGTTTGATGAAAAATGATGAAAATAAAATACTGATCAAGAAAGTTTTATAATGTAATACCTTGTTACCCCTATACATTAATCATCTAAACCAGGGGTGTCCAAACTTTTTCTGCTGGGGGCCAGGTGCAAAAAAATGTATGTTGCCTCGGGCCACATGTCTGTAATAATAATAAAAAAACTACAATTAGACAAGCTAATTGATTATTGCCATTTATTTGTCTTTGTCTACTTATATTTTAAATATGCTCTTTTTTAAATGTTATGTGTGTGCTAAATATATATTTATATATGCCCCATGATATTATATACATGTTTAACCTAGGAATCATTACAATGAATTGCTTTCAATATTTTGTTTACTCACCTTTAACTTTTATTAATGTGAACAGTGATGTTGTGCGTTCGATTTCTTTTCTTTGTTGCGCCATGACTTACTAAAATCTAATCAACAATAACTTCTTGTTTTTTTAGCCCAATTACGTACATCTTACCTACTAACTGTCTTAATTGGCTGCATGTGACAGCGACACCTGATGGTTATTTAGTGAATTACATCTTTTTTCACTATAAAGGGCCAGATTTGTATAATTTTTAAAATCCCTAAAACAGTTAGTTTGGACACTCCTGATCTAAACCCCAACCTGTCATTGCCAACAACACAGAGGTGGAATTAGCATGCTGTCCTCACACATAATGACTCGATAACAAAACTGACTATTCCCTCCCAATCTCTCAAACTGACTTATGTCCAATAAAGCTTTGCGTGCTAGTAACCTATAATGACTAACCATCCGTGATTTTAACATATACAGGTGGGAGGTTTGGATACAGTGGAGCTGTGGTATATTTTGACCTGAGTGTTGAATAATTGCAGGCTGTTGGGGTTTTAAAAGAGAACGAGTTGGGCAAACGCTCACCAAGCAATTAGCCTTTGGTGTGCATTAAACATGGGACACCAACACCTGCATGCAACACCCCTCACAGCGCTCACTGTGCATTTAAACTCAAAGGTGAATATTCCACTGATGGAGGTGTTAAGACGCAGATGTTTGTGTCATGTCTGCTTGAGTATTTTGACAGCCATTTTGCTGACAAACCGTTAACAGTTCACCCTACAGTTTACAAACATCCATAAACTGGGCTCTGGGCTGAATACATATTGGATTATGGTAAAATATAGCCTGAAAATATAGACTGTGTTGCCACTATTGTACTGTGGTGATTCCTACTGTATAGTATCTATGAATATTATAATCCTTTGTCATTAACATATTAAGCCTGGTTTATAGTACTGTGGCTATTTAGGTTACTACTATATTGCTTTAGAATAGGCTAAGCCATAAAATACACATTGATTTATGACTTCTGTAGGTGAATTTACATGACAGATTTCGCATTTTACAAGGAGTTTATGACTCTGCTGAATTTTCACTTGCAACAGAAATCCATAATGTTTATGAGATATCTAATAGCCTATAAAGTCACCCTCTGCCTGCCACAAAACACACTAACAAACACATCACCATAATACCTCAATAATACCAATATCCCTTTATATAGCACATCCCACATTTTACCTCATTTCTACCACATTTTACCTCATCAACTTAAGTTTAAACCAAAATTAAAAATTTATTTAGAAACAATTAAATAATTGATTTTGGAAAACTCATCTGTAGAATATTTATATAAGTGTTATTTTTATTTAATTGTTATTTATTTTATGTATCATGTTGGAAGAGCCACTGTTTTGGTGGCTATATTGGTGGCTGTTTTGGTATTATATTAATTAATTTGACAGTATTGAAATTATTGTTAGTTTAAGAAACCAGATGATAAAAATGTCCTCTATACACCTCTACAGAAAATAAATAGAAAATTAAAAAATAGCAAAAACCTGTTTTACAAACATTCACAATTTACAACGAAGTATAGCCCAAAATGTCAGCACATGTCATCGCAAAACCAGCAACAGCCCTCTTTTCCTCTTTCTGTAGGTCAAAACAAACAGTCAACAAGATCGACAGGGAAGGTGCATTGACACGTGGGCGCTGTGACACGCACGCTTGACAGATCCATCAGCGCGGCGTTCCCTCACAGTCAACGCTACCATGGCTAACAGGGCCTGCGTGTCACTCCGATTACACAAACAGGCAAACACCTTCTCTCCGTCCTTAGCTGTCTCCAGGCTGCCGTCCGCCTTCAGTCAGCCTGCACCTTGCATGCTCTCGGGCTCTGTGGCCTCCATCGACATAGGACTGAGACTGTCAAACACAGAAGATGTGACAGTAATGGGATCGAGGCAACGACGTGAGGCGCTACAGTCATGGTAATCTGCTCAGACTGCCAAAATGTTAAATGGTATTAGCGCTAGTAATTACCTCATCATCATTGACTCCCCCAAGCACACCCTCTATCCCTGTACTTCTCCTTTTACTGACACACACACACACACACACACACACAATATGTACCCTTTGGAAATGCTTGTCAATAGCAAAGAGATAGATGCAACGTTTAGAAAGTTTCTTTATAAATATCATATTGAAATAACAGACAACAGAAGTAAAACCTAAATTATATATTCTACTGCAGAAAATGTTAGAGGTGGCTTACCCGTGTAAAACACGCTGCCAAGAAACCAGTGTGTTGTGAGTGGTTGCCAGGGCATTGCTATGTGATTGCTAAGGTGTTTGGAGTATTTTTAGCACATCGCTATGTGGTTGCCAGGGTGCTCTGGGTGGTTGCCAGGGGTTTCTAGATGGTTTCTTACTATAGTTAAAATCAAGAAAGGCCAATCTGGCCAAGTATTTTATATATATATATATATATATATATATAGACCAACAGAAAATTTTAGGTAATCACTGCCTATTTTCACAAAACCTAAAAAAATAATGATAATGTTTTGTGCACTACAAAAAACAACAGTGATACAACAGTGCAATGATAACAGGCAGTAAGAAGATTGGAGGAGCGACGTGTTTGGGATTTTCTACATCAATGCTGTTGTTATTTCTGTGGCTCGCCCAAGGTGTTGAACCACTCTGTAGGTTGTGTGCTCTTTTGCTGGAGGGCAAAGGCAAGAAGGGCAGGGCGCAAATCATCAAGGCATAAAGCGCACAGCGGTTAGACGCTCTCATGTCTCACATTAAACAAGCAAGAAAATGGAACAGTTTTGCCTCCAGACCACAACACTCACCTCAGTCGAACTCTTAGTCCTCACAACAAGGTGATAAAAGCCAGTAAACACTTTGATTGGTGGTTTTATACCCTTGCAAAATTACTCTTGCCTTTCAAGTACACGTGCTTGTATAGAAGTGCTATAGAGAGTGAGAGTATAAGCAGCTACATGCTAGAAGAGCTCTGATGTGGGGTTTGAGGGATGTAAGTGGGTACGATAATTTTGAAGCGTGTGGAGGGAACTGTTGCAGTTTGAAACCAAGTGGGAACACAGCAAATTGGATTTTTGAAGTCACAACTGGATTCCCATTTGCTCACTGGACATTGGATGTTTATGTCAGAATATGTTGCAACTTTTGGTTGCAATAACAGAGCATAACGTTTTATTTTTATTTAAATTGTTATTTAAGTATTTACCGATCTGGATCTGCCATCAAAGTTATATGGACAGAATGGCACTTGCATTTGCATGTCATGAATACAAACCGCTTTCTAAATTGATTTGTTATTTGGTTGCAAAGAACAACCGCTTTAAAGCCAAACAAACCAAATTTTGTTGTCAAACGGACTCTGCTAAGACCCTGCGTCAACTCTCTTAAACAGTTTATTCAAGTTAACTTCACGTACCCACAAACGCCCTTGTATGTCTGCTATCACATTGAGAAAATGAATGCTATTGTGCATAACGCCTCAACCTGGCCTTGCGTGTGTGAATAGCCTGTTCAGCCCGGCTGTATAAGTGTTCTTTTCCCCACTTTCTGAAGGCTAGAATAGCTGAAGGCCCAATCTTTCCTTGAGAAGGAAAAAGAAACGTGTAGCAGAGGAAGAGAGAAAGTGTTTCATATCAAATTAGCGTCACTCAGGAGGCCTTTGTTATTACATTTCTGAAGCGCTAACTAGCACGGATGCTTGCCGTTCTTGGACAGAGAGTGCGAGAGAAAGAAAATAAGAGAAAACAAGTATCTGTTCGCTCCCTTGGCTCCTGAAGCCAGCTCAGCGTGGACCAGAATTCTAATGATCAGCTAAAGTTAGCCTCTGGTTATTTCAGCATTCACAGACGGAAGCGTGTTAGCGGCCATGTTGGACACTGTCTCCTTTCTTCTTGGCATACATCAAACAAACACTTTCCTTTTCTTGTTTTCCTCATTCTGTCTTTCTTGCCCATGGCACAGAGGCTAGAGTTTCTAGAGATAATGTTTGGTATCTGTTGTAACAAGACTGAGAAAAAAAATCAGTGACTAAAATGTTTATGTAAAAGAGGACAGAGCTGGTTTTATCACATCAATGAGATAATAACTAGAATGGAAATGCTAATGAAAGATTAGAAAAGTACAATAAATGAGGATGTTTGCCCCTAAGCTAATGCTGCAACTTTAAAGTTTAACAGCTGAAGTCAGGCAACAGTCAATGGTTTTCTTCAACAAGGCCATTGTGCTGAACGACAGGTTAACTGCGTTGAGTCAGAACGCACACAAATACACACGCATTTAGTCTTTGACGACTCTAAAAGTGCATTACGTCAGCCCACACGTTCACAACAAAACATACCGTCCACCCACTTGCTCACCTAGTGTCAAAGACACGCTCCCTCACCTTACACATGCGCACACACACACACACACACACACACACTTGAAAACCCAGACAGAGAGCACTTGGAGTAGATACGAACCTCAGGTGGCTAAGCTTGTGAATCCCACGTATTGTGTTTGAGAACAGGCCGGAACCGACTGCATGCAGAGAAACTCTCTGGCATAGACAGAGCAACATAATGTACAATACTCACTGATTGCTCTTGCTACTGTTCCTGTCTCTAGGGAAACACAATTCCTCCTTCACTTCTATATAATCTACTTAATTTTTTTATTTGTTGTTTATTGAAGAAAATGTTTTATAATTCTTTGCACTAGAAAATGGCTATTAAATGAGCAATGACATGCTAAAAATAAAGCTATGGTAATCTGTTAAACTAAGCTAATAAACAACCACATACTGATTTAGACAAATCGTACTAATTTCACAGGAAATGTAATAATACAAATAAAAGGCATCTTAAAAACCAAAAACAACACGGTGGTTTAGATAGTATATTAACAAACTTGCACGATTACCCAATATCTTAATGCATTTGTTTTGTGTTAGTGTGTAATTTATTTATTTGTACATATTTAAGTATGCAAACAGACTAATAGACTCACATAAGTACTGTAAAAACGCAATTATGTAGTTGTTATTTTTACCTGGTCAGACATTTAAATATACATACATTTTATCATAGTTAATTCAATCAAATTAAACTGTATATTATAGTCGACTTGGTTTAAATGTTGACATAACACATTTTCTAGGTTACTTTACTTTTTCTTTAACAAAAAAATCTAAACTTGCTTATAAATACATCTGAACTAATATACATACTTCAATTATTAAGCATTTTAAATTAATTCTCCTGAGCTGTATGAAGCCTCTGTCACTAGTGGATGAAACACATGCTGTGGTGTTATAACATGAACTGCAGACTACTTGACTTGCTAATCATATGGCTTAGAATAGCCTGGCAATAATGATATACTGCACATGTTAACTGGAGTAGCTGGAACACACTTATAGCTCACGCTGGGCTGTGTGATCAAGATACAGAGATGCCCAGACAGCGATAAATCACTCGCCCTACCGAAGACAAGCCACCCAACACCAGGTCAAGAAGAGCTGTGTATCTCTAACTCTTGTTTGTCATAGTCATTAATTTTTAGTTATATCAGCTCAGTTATGCCAAATGAATAATGTAATCGTTTATTCTGCTTTAACAGAATGTGCAGTTGGCGCCACAAATTAGCTTAAGTAAACAAATACATTGTAGCAGTGCAAGTACAAACCCAATAAAACCTGGTAACCTCTGACTAGATATCTTCATGTTTAATTAGCTATGCAATTTACAACATTTAAATGCGTTCTACTGCACGGTGCAGATATAGGAATGCGACTTAATGCAGGACTAAGATTTATGACTTTCTTAAACACAGATGTTGTTAGAAATCAAAACATTTAAATAATGAATATGTTACTCAGTTCAAGAAAACTGATTAAGTGTAAACAGATAAACATTTTCTTTTATTGCTAAATTATATTTTTAGTGTGTGTGTGTGTGAATATTACTAGTCAGTTTTATTTTTCTTTCAAATTCATTTTGTATTTTTCTGACCTAATCAAAACCTAGACAAGCATAATTGAGGTTATACCGCTTTGTTTGAACAAGTTTGTTATAAGAATAATAATGCTTTTCATGGAAGTACAGTTATAGCATGTTATCAAAAGAAATAATTCTGCTCACAATCAGTTTTCCTATGATTAGAAAAAAATCATTAAGTGTTTTTGAGCTATAGCAAATAGGTCCTGAGGTCTCTCAAACTCTAAACTGAGCATAAAGGTTACTAAAAACTATGATTATTTTTTATTTATATTACACAAATCATAATGTTCAGAAAATAAAACGTAATTATAAGACTTTTTAACTAAGCCATAGATTATTTCACGATAAACGTATGTTCAAAACAAAAGTTTGAACTGCATAAGCTGTTATATCAGGTGCATTTCTTTGCTATAGAACATAATACCTGTCGACAGCCAATCAGCTTTCTAACCCACTCTCTCAGACTTCCACCAGCAGGATGTACAGCCTTGGGGGTAGTTTCCATGGCAGAGTGTTTTAATAGAGCCCACGTCTGAGAAGCAGTGACCATATTGCATTTGGTTGAGGGAGCAGCAGGGACAGAGAATATTGACCTTGTAGAAGCAGGCTGGCTCTACAACATGAGGTTGTCAGCAGTGACACTAACCACACAGGTAGCAATGTGTTGTTTTGTTGTTGCCCTGTTGCGCAAGGAGGACATATAATGTGTTATTGTCAGGTTTTTTTTAGACCAGACATCTTCTAAGATCACAGGAGGGCTTTTATGTAAAGAGGTTTTGCCCTTTACATTAACAGTTTCAGAAGATTCCAGGCAATGGATTCCAGACAAATACATAACTGATTTTCCTCAGAATCGTATCATACACAGTTTACTGTGGGCTTTTCCAATACTGTTACAACACTCTCCCTGTTCAGTTAAACAGGAGCGCAACTGTGCAAATTCTAATTTCATTGCTAGATTAACTTCTGTGATTGTCTCTTCTCAGAAGAAAATTTTCTTCATTTCGTTGCACATTTTCTGTCACATCATGGTGTAACCCAATTCACCAGAAATAAAGTTGAATGCATCATTGTGAAAGTGAATGAGTTCTAAGTAGACGGCAAAGCTATTCCATAGGGACGATGCTATTACTTTGGAGAAATGAACCCTTGTCACAAACATATTATTTACATCTCCCAGACCCCCTTTTCTTTTACCAGAGGGGTTGGTTTAATACACATAAACAAGAGGGAACTGAATTGTATGTTGATATCTCAACAAATGGGGCATTTATTTAAACTACAGCCCACAGGAAAAGAAGAACAATGGACTAACAACATAACAAATTTACTTTTGTGATTGTAGTCTGTTTTAATTAGTAGATTGTCAAGCACATTCGCTGCTAGATCTTTTAAGACAGGAGAGTTTAAGAAGTACAGAATCCCATTCATTCAATAGTTCATAAAGCTAGTTCATAAAGCATAAAGACAGACCTACCCTGTGCTCTGAGAGTTTAATGGCAGTACATGCTTCTGCACAAGCCACAAGTAAACATGATTTAAGCTTCAACAAAAGTGATTAATAGCTACATTTGCCGGGGAGAACTATATTACCTATAGTCTTGAAACCCCCCTAAACCCACCAATCAGAGAAGTTGCAGTTACCATGGAAACAAGACACATGCCAAAAAGGTTAGTGATGACCTTCTCTCATTCTTAAAATATTTTTTTATTTATATACAATCTAAGTATGTTTGTTTTTTTGTTTCAGAACTCTTTTTTAAATCCCTATGAATAAAATTAATAGAAAAATACCAAAACCACTCTGTCCAAAACCAAACTGCTGTCTGAAAGTGGTGTTGCTTTACTGCAGAATTTTTTATTCTATCTGGTGTTCTGGACCTTGGTGAAAGACTTTTACTTTTTAATCAGCTCCTGTATGTACAGTAATTGCCTAAAACTGATGAATATGCATAACAGAAAGGCAATAATCAAGTTTCAATGCTCACTTAAATAGAATCGATATAGACTGTCTGGCATGACTTACTCTGCTCCCAAGTTACCCAGCACTAGTCAATAAGGAAGAGAGAGAGACAGGGAGAGAGAGTGAAAGAGAGAGAGAGAGAGAGGGGTGCAATAAAGGGAAAGAGAAACGGGGGAATGATGAACACCTTTGAAAAAGGAAATTAGAAACAGGAAAGGTTGCAAAACAGCAGGAGAGCATGTGAGACCTCAGCCAAGCACGAGTCTGATCTCTACACTTACGATAAGAGCTGTTCTTGTCTTGTCATCACTATAGCACCTCAGTATAGTTCCCGGGCTATTGTTACTTTTTCCGCTATGCCTATTATTTAAATTAATCATCAAGCTTCATTAATCTTAATGGCTCCTTTTCAGAGGATCCATGGAGAGTGGTGGCTTATGACAGTGATGAATTTTTAAAATGGATCGTGTGTTGAATTGTTGTGTGTGTGATTCTGTTTTTGACCAGTACTTCTTTACACAGATCTAAAGTTAATGAAATCACCTTTACAGACGCAAGCTTAACCATTTCCTCAGTCAACTTTGTTTTGTTCTGTAAGGTTATAATTTTCATAAAGGTATTTATAGGCACAGCCATTATTGTGTAATTGTAAGGTTCATGCACATAGCTTAGACTAGACTGTGATTTTGTTGTAATAACTATTTCATATTTAAAGGTACAGTGTATCTTTTTTAGGTTAAAGTAGTTCTCTTAAACCAGGGTAAAATGTAGAGACGTCTGTAAGTGAGCCAATTGTGTGAACAGGTCACACTTTAATTAAACACTTCAATTTTTAACAAAGCTGAACTATATCATGACAAAACTCTTAATTAAATTTGAGTCACAGCTTACATCTGATGTACCTAAATTCAACCTGCATGTAACTGACATTTTTTTTTATTACAAGCCAGAGAAAGCTGGATGGAACTCTCATAAAGGCAATACAGGGGATAAGAAATTAATCAATATCGCTAGAGGACATTTTTTTAAACCATGCCAAATAGCTCCCAGTGCTCCTATTGAAAGTGAATCTCGCCACCTTAAACTACAATCAAGGAAACTGCAATACACTTCTACCGTAAGTACTGCACAGGATATGTGTGGCCCTCTTTGTGCCTTCCTGCTATTGGCAAACATTGTAATTCCTTGCTTGTTTCAGCCCGCGTCTGTGACAACTTCACAAGCACCTTGTTTCTGCCTGGATTCAATATTTATTGAATAAAAGTGGAAAACTTGCCTAATTTCCCTTTCCAGGGGAATTATTGGCATTCTTGCTCGCGGTCGATTACTCTCAGTCGTTGTGGCCGGCCCATTTTTTTCCGTGCTTGTTCATCTGTGGTGGGCGGGAGTGTCCTTATCGGCTGTGAGAGACTTTAATTGAATGTTTGAAATAATACATGAGGAGGTTACGATGCTCTGACAGCCTGGAACAGCCGATACTGAGAACCACACACTGATAAAACCACTAAACTGCTGTTCTTCTGTGGAAATGAAACATGTAACAAAATAATAGCGAGGAAAGCAGTAAATGAGGTGGATGCAAGCAGATGGAACATATAATAGAGTTATGTGCTCCCTGAAATGCATTCAAATTAATAAATTATTGATACGCTTCATAAAAACAATTGTTAGGCTTTTTATAGAAGTTATACAAGGAAAGAAAGTGGTTTTAAAATGCCTATAAAATATTGGACTATTTATATAAACACCTTATAGTTTGGGATCTAAGGACCTGGAACTTCTACAGTCTAATAATATTCTAATTAGATGTTTGTTTGCTAAAATATTCCTACAGCCTCTGGAAAGCCAATGCATTAAATTATGAATTATAATTTTGTTAAAAGATTGTATTACACAACACAAAATTCCTCATGCTGATCGTTCAGCTTTACCAGCTCTGAAAAACGTGGCTATGATGGTCCACCAAAACAACACTAACCCACATAAACCACAGGAAAAATGCTTATGTGAAACGCTGAGCGTAAGCTCATGTTTTCAGCATTGTAGCTACTTCTTCTTTAAAGGCCAGCTTAAGCGTTTTTCCCTTCTACACTTCCAGTTTTGTTAGAAGTTAATATTTCTAGGCACTGCATTTACATAATTATCAGCTGCTTGATTTAAAAACATCACAGCAAAACACGTCATGGGTGCAAAACATGACACTAAATATGTGGATTGATAAAATCAAGTCTTTCTGTGTAGTGAGGCTCGATGCGTTAAAACACATCTCTGTTTTAACACTGAATTCACATCTGAGTTTCTTTAAAACACATCTGACACTGTGTTACAGTGTTCATGTGTTTACACTGTATATATTTACTCTATACACTATTATTCATTATATATGAACATATAAATAAATAATGCAATCACACTGAACTATTTAGTTACTTGTTTAAGGCTGGTAGGGTGTCCTCTACGACGGGCAGGACTTTGTGGAACTCAGCGGAAGTCACACCGTGCCTGATTGCTATTTGATTTGCCACACAGCTTGATTTGTTTTGTGCCTCATCATACTGAAGCGAGAAGATGCCCCGAGCAGACGCTTTTGAGTGTCGACATCTCATCCGTTAGAAGCTGAGACTTGACTTCGCTGACAAAATGATGAAAGAGTTTAAAATTCGGGCCGTGTCTTTGGGAGGCACTACGGAAAAGGAATATTCCAGTGGGGCGAGTGAGGAGATGTGTGCTCAACCTGTGAAATAAATTATTACCAAGGGCTAATTAAATCTCATTGCAACATGTATACGGTTCGAAATATACACAGGTATATTTATGAATGTACATACATAAACTAGTTAAGCCATTAGAGAGTTAGATGTGGGCCTCTGAACAGCTGCTGAGACTTTCACAGATTAATCTTAGGCTTTAATGTTCTGAAGGTGTCAGAAGTTTCCGAACCACGTTGTAATGCGCACGAAGACAGAACAACAGAGCAGGACAAATTAATTGAATTCTGGAAATACAAAGCAAGTTTTTCCTAATGACCTCTGTGTGTATTAGTCGCAGGGTACTGAGCATATTTCTACCAATGGAGTGTAAAATGAACGCAGCCGTTGATGTAAGTGATGTAAGTAAATAGAGGGGGTCATAGATCTGGTCGTGTATAATAACCTAAAAGTGAGTTTCTGAGTGTGTGTGTCTGTGTGTTTGTGAAAGATACATATATATACACATCTATGCAGCAGAACTAGCTATATTGCAGAAGAGCATACTAAAATATTTCAGCAGTATATATGTGTACTGTGCACAGTATACAGATGTTTAATATGCATTGAAACCTAGATGGCATTTGCAATGTAAAGCAAAGCACACTGTGCAGAATACCATATCCCACAATGCAATGTAAAATAAAAACGTGATGAGGTCATGCGTATTGTGAAATAACATGACAACTATCTCTGCCATTTAAAAATATATGTTGTATTAGTATGCATTATATTACCGCACAGTATTCAATAAACAACATGTTAGGATTCCACTTCATCCTTTTTTGAAATTTTGTTTGGTGTCACTGGTGAAAAAAGCACGCTTTCCCTTTAAGAGCAGATGTAACACATACGAACACACGACCGTGTGTGTGCATGTACACTAGGTGTGTTGCTTCACATGATAATGAATGTGTGTGTGTCCTGTAGGGTTGGTGATGATGAGCGTTCCCCAGGCAGCCAGAAATCAGTGAAGTGTAATGGCAACCCACAACCCCCCCCCACCTACATAACAACATGTTGCTAGTCAGACTATCATTTGCCGCTCATTAGTTTGTAAAACATACCTTGTCCGTATTGCATACATTCATTATTTATCTTCATATTTAATATTTACTGAAAGAGTAGTAGGAATTGATTTCAATTTTGGTCCCACAGTGTATTTGTGCAACTGAAGTGATAGAACGTCTTCTTGCAAGAGTTAAAAGCTGAGACGCTGCCAACTTTACTACAGCTTTCTGTTCAGTGAAAGTAACTCGGATGAGCATAGTTTTTCCAGTAAATTGCGACTTTTTTGCAAAATGGAGCTGTGCAGCATGACAAAATGTTGAATTGCTGTTTTTATGTTGCGATATATTGCAAATACAACCTTGAAACTTAGCAAGCTGAAGCAATAATCAAACACTCTATAATGTTATAATGTTTCTCTCCTTCACATTCTGAGATCTGATTTAAAGATGCACAAACTGAATTTACAGATTCAATTGAAAAATCACTCGTTCTCTGCAGAGCATATATACACACACACACACATATATATATATATATATATATATATATATATATACACACACACACATACTGTATATACACATATATAGTGTATATATACACATATATACTCATACTGTATATATACAGTATATATAAATATAAATTATTGGTAGCTTAATTCTTAGTATAAATTTGTTTTAATATGTTCAGAATAATTCATACCCTGATTGTGTTTGTATAGCATGGTCATGCTGATGGGCCTATTGGGCTTTTTAACTAAATGAAATAACAAAAATTCCCTGACCAGCCCACACCAGAAGACCATGTCTGATCTGACAGTTTTACCAGCTGTTTGTCTGGAGAAAAACGTGTCTATGATGGTCCACCAAAACAGCACTAACCTGCATAAACAAATCTACAGGAAAAATGGTTCTGGTGTAAGCAGATCTTTTCAGCATTGTAGCTACTTCTTCTCTGAAGGCCGGCTTGAGTGTTCTTAAGCTGCTTTAAATTATAAGGTGCTTGTAGCTGCGTTTTCAATGTAGTTCACGCACAAACGTTGTTTCTGCATTCTGCTCATGACTCGTAGTTCAACCGTATTTATGAGATGCTAATAATTATATTAGCACTTAGCTCTTCTGGGAATCTCTCTAAAAGCGTGTGACACGTAGATGATAAACCTTCATAGCCTAAGAGAAAAGAGGTTTTGCTAAAATGTGTGCGTGAGCACGTGTAGTTTTACAAACATTTATCCTCTGAGTTTTTTACCATGTACTTTTGTAGAACGTGTCAATCCTGTTACAGCAGAATAAATATAACCACCTGCCAGCTAGAGAGAGAGGTTGTGCGAGAACGTGTGCCCTTCTGTTTATCTTTTCCTTTCTGGCCGGTCAAATTACAGGAGTGATTTTCATGCCACGTTTCATCTCCCATCGCTCCCCTGCTTGTCTCGCCCCGATTCGGTTCTTTTCCTCAGACTTTCATCTGCGTCTGATGCCTTTAAGAAAAATCGGCAGTGCCACTTCCCTCTAGAAAATCGCACCAGTCTGCTTCTGCTTCCTGTTTACCAGCTTTTTTGACCTGCGTTTTGCGTCCTCTCCATTCAACCACATGGGATGACCTCCCTCACTGCTTTGAGATCTGCTGTGATTACCCCCCACGGTAGATCTTTACTCCACCCATCTGTATTTTCTCATTCCCCATCTCTCCCATTCCCTTCTGGTGAATCTTAATTAGGGTCTGACTGGGGCACGGGCCTGCGAGCATGAAAGAGCAGAAATCAATCTGAGATGGAGAGAGATACGCATGGAGGCCTTCTTACTGCCATCTACATATGTGCTGAATCATGGTCTCTCTCGCTCAGAGAGAGCGTGATTACTTTTACCTTCATCATTCTTTCTCCACGCTCCGCTTCTTCCTCTGATCTCTCCTTTTGTTCTCACAACACACTGGTCACTTATTTATCCTATCCTCTCTTTTATTCTTCTCCTTTTCATGTTTCTGGTCTCTTCATTCATCTTTATTACACTCTGTTCATTTCTCATTTCATAGTTAGTGGTCCCTCTATATATGCAACTTATCCTACTGTCCTCTGTTCAACCCAATGTGTGTTCACATTTCTTTTCCCTTCCTATCCATCCCATTCAATAATCTTTCATTTACTGTGCTGTCTTTTCTGTTACATTCATGTCCTGTTTCCTTCCCCTCTTTTCATTTTCTCATTAAAACTCTCTCTCTCTCTCTCTCACTCTCTCTTTCTCTCTCTGTCTCTAACTCTCTCTATGTATTTGCTGTTGGTGTTGTTGTTTTTGATGTGCCTGGCGACATGGAAAGACAGCCAGAAGGTATCTCCACAGCCAGCCTGTTCTGGTTAGCAGACATACACTCCCTGCCCTCGCACCCCAGTGCATGCACACATGCAGACAAACCACATATTTATTCACAAAAACGCAGCAATAAAATAGCAGCGGCGGCCAGTAAGACAGGCATGTTTCCTTACACAACACACACACATGGAAGCAAATATAGAAGCAGCTATACAAATACACTCAGCACACGCCCATAGAGTTCCCATCCAGAAACATGGGAAAGAGGTTGTGTTGGCTCTTTGGCACACCACAGAGAGAGCAGATGGCCGGCACTGGATCACGTCCCAGCTACCGTTCTTGAGGGAGTGGCTCGCAGAAGGGCTGAGGATCTTCAGCCATCCGCCAGCCTGAAACCTCCCTCATTTTGGTTTAAGAGCTGACAAATATCACCCCATCTCTATCTTTCTGTCTTTTTTTCTCATCTTTCCCTCTCACCCACAGTTTCTATCCCAGGGTACTGCTTTCCCACCTGCTCTCCACAATTAATCTAATGTCTTCCTAAATCTTAATTTCAAACCCTCTTCCAAGAAGATGGATATGATTTTAGCTAATTAATAGATCAAGGTATTCAGAAAGCTTGACGAGCGCGGTCCCCTCACCAATGAATCGCCCATTTCATGCTCATTTGTTACATTAACTGTTATTCAACATGGCATGTTGAATTGTTGCGATTACTCAATTTAATCCTCGTTAGATGTTTTCAATCATCTTTGAGTAATTGGGACTCATGTGCTCATCAAATATAAAAAAACGCCTTTTTATATAATGCTCAGATGTTGCATGTGCTTTGCATAGAGAATAATTTGGAGTACGTTTCAAAGCAACTAACTTGAAAGCATTAGAAAAATATGGGTTCTATAATATACAACCCATGGATGGAAACTTAGAAACCTACCAAGGTCACAGTTGTATTGAATACTACAATAGTATTCTGTGGTTTTTTTGTTTGTTTTATTTCCCATAAAAAAAAGAACAGTTACAAGGAATGCACGTGATTGTGTGCTGGTCAGGCCCTCACGTTTCTCAAAGGCACTGAGATGCATTTATACGCCTTTTTGATGCACAATTTTTTGAAACAACATGCCGCAATGTGGCAATAATATCAGCTGAAGCAGAAAGAAACAGCAGTGATAAGCAGGCTGCTGAATTTACTCAGGTATAATATCTATTCACCTGTCATATGCAGGATGTGGCTAAAACAACAAAAACAGCTTAACTTACGGCCAATCTAGACTGAATATGTGCAAATATCTTGTCAAAGCTGTGCTCTAATTTACATTTTATATGTTCAAGATTTTGATTTAAAGTCATTTTATCAAGTCAAATTTTGTTTAAGATGTATTTTCTGGCTGTGAAAATAAACAATAACCTGCCTTTTATAGTACTGTTATCTTCTGCATATTGTTCAGAAGACTTTCAATTTCACTGTGCATCTGTATAGACTTTGTATGACATTGATTTTAAAATGTCCCTGCCAATATCAAAACCAAACCAACAGTGGAGAAGCAGCCCAGCTCAGACGAATCACAGTCACAAACTAACAGTGCAGACAAATACCTCTGCAGTTATGTTGAATCGTAAGTGTAGCTTGACGTTTTGGATAGGGGGCGCCAAAACAGGCCAATCAATACATAAACACACACATCCCCACACAAAGTTTATTGGAAATTGGATTATAAAAAAGTTCTCACAACAGAGAGAGTAAATTACGACTGACCACACACCAATAACTTTACCTCCCTACAGACTGACACACAAATCATGTCAGGCCTACAGGCAGCCACATGGCTACTTGAATGTAAAAAAAAATAATCTTGAAAAATCATTTTTCATTTGAAAAAAATGAAAAATCTTAATCACATAAGATGCCATTAACATTAAAGGTGAACCGGGTAATTTCTGTGCCACTAGCAGATGAAATCAATGATGATGTTTATGATGAACAAACACTTGCTACATCTGCCATTGGTCTGACAAACGTGTTGTCCCGCCCCTAACTCATGCTATTGGTTGAGCCAACAACGTCCGTGCCAGTCATGTCACTCAAACAAAATGATTGTTTGACTCAGGCAAATCTGTTTGGTGCCACTAATGACTTAAAAATGTCATACCTTCTCTTTAATACTGCCTTAGATATACACAACAAAACTGTGCCACATACACACGCAGGTGTATGTGTTCATGCTCTTAAACACTATTATACATAGCAGATTCAACTGCAGTTACCTGCCTAGTGTATAGTTAAAAATCTTTACTTTTTAGCTGCAAAGATATTCACATTTCTTCAAATGAAAGCCTCATTGAAATCTGCTCAACATTAGGATTGTAGAAGTAAACATCCCATTCATTTTCTCCCTAGAGAATTGATTGTGAAATACTTTTTGGTGCAAATGCTGTAATGATGTGATCCATCTTGAACCTGTTTCATTTTGTTCAAGCCTTAGAATTCTTTATTCTTGTTTTTTTTTAATGACCATGAAGAAAATGAATGGAGAAATATTCTGGGCAGCAGTGGCCGGTACTTATTCCAACATGAGAAGACTTTCATTTGCTCATGGTTGTGTTGTACATAGCTAATAAGATTGTACATAGCTTTCCTTTTCCATTGTAATATTTATGAATAAACCTACATTATAGGCCCAGTGCTTATTTTTAGATTGAAAAGTTCATTTAAGCTACGCTTACATCAGTGAAGAGTGTATGTTCAGTGTTTGATATGCACCACAGAATGCACATTTTCCAAATCACGCTGCCTCAGGTGACTTTGATCTTGGGTTGTAACAGGGCAGATTTGAGGTCTTGTGTTTCACTTCTCATGTTGCTGTCAAGGTGTGTTGAGAGAATAATTTATTCTTCCTTTATTCTCTCACAGGAAGAAATGTGGTTTCAGCTGACCTTCATCAGCACTGCCTCCATTTAAGTGTTGTAATTATGAACACCAAAGCAACCAGACCTTAGCATTTATGGATTGACTGAAATAATGACTGAAAATTACAATAGAGGAGGGATAAAATGTGTCCAATTCAACTGAGCCACAGAGACTTCAGTCCTGTTGCATCAAACTTAGGTAGAAACTGTGATTTAGAACATGATAGCAGGTGTCTAGTTGATCTAAGATGGTTTGTTTCTGCTCCAAGATGGTCTTTTCCCCTGCCCAAATGTCAAATGTGAGCTATAATGTTCAATCTGCCATATTAAACTAGATTTTTCAGCATGGAAACCAAGGCTAATACACATCCCATACACAAGGTCTACAGGCAACCAAGCACTAGCATGCCTATCAAAAAAACCTGCTTTGATGATTTCCTACTGTCAAGCCAAATAAAAACAGGTTGCACCATAACCCATATTGGACTGAATTCATCGCACCACTCTGACGGATGTTAAAGAAGTCAGAAAGGTCTGAAGCATTGTGCTATCACTCCACCTAGCAAGCAAGCATTATCAATTCCAAGGCATGTACAGAGAAACAGCCGTGCTAAGTGAAGTTATCATTATCTCCCTAATAGACTCAGTGTAATGACCACTTTTACTCTCTTCTATGTTTTGTTTCACCCTCTTTCTCACTCTGATGACAGTCCTCTAATGGAGACTAAGCTAGATCATTCCCCATCTCTTTAAAACAGCCCACTGCTCTCTATTACTCAACAGCTCGTTTCCCCAATTCGGTCCGGGTGGCGCCAAAGACGTTGACTACCTTTGAAGCAGACAGTGATAGCAGAACAAAAAGAAAACATGCAATTGTCAGTCGCTTCAAAAAAGCCATTTTGAACATCAATCTTGTTTTCATTTTCTTTTTTTTCCATCAACACGATCCGTGGTCAATAGAGCCGCTAGCGGTGTCAAGCTTTTGGCGCCAGGCGAGGTGTTTGGTTAAAGATAAATTGGCAGGGATGTGCTCGCCCGTGGCAGGTTGTACATCATGCGGATGCATTTCCTCTTAAAACTGAATGAACACTGTGGCAGTAAGACAGCTAAATACATCAGTAAATACAGTCGATACACTCGCCTCCTACTCGAGCCTTTAAAACCTGGATTCAGTGTGAGATTAAATCTTAACTCAAACCTCTCTGCTATATCTCCATCAAGATGTCCCTATGAAATATGAGGGGAGCGTTTGGTTTAGTTAATTTAAACACCAATTTACTACACTTCCCTCTTGACCTATTTTGCACCTAGTTTGTTTTGCACAGCTTGTGAATGCAGTTATAGATGCCGTAGTTTTTACCATTTTAACAGGTTACAGCATTCAAACTGTAAGTGAAGTTTGCTGTTGAACCTGTGTTGTTGTCCACAGCATTCTAATCTCAGCAGTGAATATGTTAAATTTGAATATGTATTTATTTGTTGACATTACCTTTTTGAGTATGAGGTTTCGTGGAATGAACTACTCACCCAAAACAATATGTCTGTCAGGCTTGATGCAAGTTCCACAAGCAGTGACAAACTCACAAACAGCACATTGTATTCAGTAAATCTGACTGGATCCAGAAGATTTAGGCAGTTTATAGTCTACACTTCAGAATTCGGGTTCCATTCTGTGTAAATTAATTACCATCTGGATGCAAATGAGATTCCCCTCCACAAATAAATTAGATTTTATGATGATCAAGTTTGTAACAGCTCTCAATAGCTCTCCCCTGACAGCTATTATAAAATTCATAGTCGTTCTTAAAGGAAATACTCAATGCTGTTTTTTCTAAAGGCAATACATAAAGATGAGACCAACAAAGAATGCAAATCCTTCAGGTATTCAATGAAATGGGAAAAACCTTGGAACATTAAGATCTGAATAGGGAGAAGCAGTCCAGCTCAAATGAATCAGTCTGTGTTACCACACTGGCAACACCTCAGGATCATCACCTCAGATGAGATGCAGCCAAAATCCAGACATAACAAGCACATTAAACTTGAGAGAGAGAGAGAGAAAAAGAGAGAGAAAGAGGGGTAGACAGAGAAAGAAAGAAAAAAAGAAAGAAGCAGATAAGAGACAGAGAGAAAGAGAGCAGCGAGAAAGATGAAACAGGATAAAATTTTGCCACATAAGTTCTCAGCAGTCCTGCGTTCAGCTAACACAAGACCCAAATATCTGTTTATCTGTTAAACCTGCTTTTGCTCCTTCACTCTCTATCTTTCTTTCTTTCTTTCTCTCTCTCTCTCTCCATGTTCAGTCATTACTTCCACCATGTCGAAAAATAGAAATGAAGAAATGAAGAGGATCAATATTTGTCTTCATGTCCTTACTTATGCTACATTTCCTTTAAAGGTCAGTAATTTATTAAATCTTCACGAGTCAGAACATAATTCTTTATCAGTGAATTTAGACACTATTTAAAACTTTTCTCATTCTCTGCATTGATTCAAATTGATTTTTTAGATGCCTCAAACTTTTGTCACATGGTACTTCACAGGCCTGAGGCTGCTAAACAAAGAATGTACTCACATATATTTCCATAAGCTGACTTCATTCACACACAAAGTTCATTTTAAATGACTTTATAGCTCTGGGGTGCAATGCGTTTCATATATTTATGCTCCTTCTGCTGTAGCCCAACTATTGGGTTTGCCCAAGGTAACACATTAACTTTAAAGATTAATTATGTTTAATGCTGTGAAAGTTAAATCAGTTAATGCATTTATCTACTTTGACATTCATTAATTTTCTTTAGGAAATTGTTGTTGCCACTGGTATGTGTTAGGTGTAATATTATATTCATAGGTCTTTATTTGAAATTAATCAATCACACGAATCAACACCAAACAATTTATTATTTAAATCTCTAAACAGTCTTAATGACTATATTTAGGTTGCCTTAATGTGTTTATCAGTTTTGCATTTTAAGACACAACACAATAGATAAAGATGCTATTATTGTTGTAGCCTGTCAGTCACTGTGGGTGCAGATTAACAGTCTCAGGATGAACATAAAGTTTAAATCGCAGCTTTTTGTGGCCATAAAATCATAAAATCTCATATTTCCATTGTTGATGACAAAAGGCCTGAACAGACACTTTTGCCAAACTTATTTAACGTCTATTTTCTTTGTCTCCTTGGGCCATTTGAACATGCTGTTTAAAAATTAACACAGTTGTTTTTCTGTCTCTTTGCAATGCACAAGGCACCCAAACGTTTCACTAACATTCTCAGTGTGGTAGGACAAAACCACATTCCCACAGTAAGTTAAATATTTTATAATGAGTGAACAAGGGAATCATCAGGCAAACTGGCAAACTTTCAGTTCTGGGCTATTTAGTTCCTTTTCCATAAGTGGCTACACATCTAAAGTGGCTTGATTCATTACCCTCCAACTCTCAGCAGCAGATGATTTCGAACCCACAGCAGGAGGATGGTTCTGAACACTAAGCAGTAAATGAGTACCCGTCCCTCCGTGGGAGAACGGTACTGAACCCTCTGCGGTGGGTGGGTACTCAGGGATCTGTGCTAATTTAGGCCCAGTTGGAGCTTTAGTGTGTCAAAAGTTTTTGAGTCTAGCATTAACAGTGTGAGAGTCATGACCCACATCAACCTGCTGATTTTGGGTACTATCAGAGCCCAGTGGTACGGAAGGAGTCCAGGGTTCGAATCTGGAATAAGGTGCAAATTCGAAACAGCGCAGAAAACTGAGGAGCATAAGGGTGAGAATTGACAAAGCAACTGGTTTCTCGTCTGAATTATAGCAGGAGTGCAGAGAGTTGTTAAGCAGCTAATGAGAACGTTGGTGGTGAAGGGTGGTCTGCTGTCTGTGAGTACCTTAAAGCACAGAGATGCAAACTCATGAGATAGGAAAACATGACACATTAAAGGCCTGAGGTATGTTCCTAAGGTATGTTTCATATAAATGTGAAAGACATGAAGATATATTTCAGGACACTGTTGATATATTAAGTTTGCAGAATAATAGCATGGCATAAAACACAAGCTAGTATTGAACACGACTATAATTACAATACTATATCACACATTATTTATCAGCAGCATGTGACTATAGTTTTAGGGTTAGAAAGTTTCTTTTTAAATGCCATCTCACCTGTGTTGTTTTGGTGGCCTTGGTTATGAGTCATTAATCATTTTTAGGTGGGCAGACACAAAATTCTCTGAAAAATGGGTACTACTGTTTTGCCCTATTGTTTTTCATTAATTCTATTGTTTGTAAAGTGTTAATTAAAAAGCAAGCAATGCATAATTGTTTAAAATGAAAACGTAAAGGCTAAATGCCATTGATTTGATTTATTAATATTTATACTAACATTTAGGTTTATAAAAGGAGAGTGTTCAATAGTCTATTCATTTTTTTGTTGTTTTTTTTGGTATGATAATTTAGAACCTATTCCTAAATGATCAACTACTGAAATACTGATATTGTGAAAACTATTTGAACGTATTATTTTCCTCCACACACACCTATAAAACAAGTTAAGAGTGTAGTGTGTGTGTTTTGACACTTTACAAACACTTTAAAGTGTGCTTTACTGTTAGGCAAAAACAGATCACAACGTGTTTGAAATTCAGAAAGCCCATCATAAGAAATTTGAGCTACAGAAAACAGCTGGATCACCTTAGGCTTTTGGACTGTGGGGCATTGTGGAAGAGACATCTGTCTATGCATCTCTCCTTTGCAGGCAGAGGGAATTGTGGGAAAGATTCTCTCTAGCTCTTTGTAGTGTTTAAACAGATGGGCCCTCCAGCCACAGGAATCGCACACTCTCTTTCTCTGTATAACCCAGATACACATGCACACACCACCAAACAAGAGCAGTGGCAGGGAGGAGAAAAGGATGCCCTCAGAAAAACATGAGACATATTGGCAGAAGAGATTAAGAGAGAAAGAGGAAAGAGAGAGACATTTGGACGGGGGTAGATTTGTAAGGGGAGGAACACAGAGGAAGTGGATGGAGACCAGAGCAATGGACTAGTTCCAGCTGCTTTTTACATTCAGTGTTGTTGGATAATGCAACTGTTTCAGTGCGGTGTCTGCTGGCTATATGGTATTCAGCCCTCACTCTGAGAGCCAACAACTTAAGACACTAATACAACACTTCAAACAGGGCCAAAAGTACTGACACCAAAAACCCACCACGTTTCATTGTCATTTATTATTATATAGTGTTTGAAGGCCTTTGAAGTTCATCCATTATCTGTATCTATGTCTGTACCTGTTGCAATAGCAAAATCATCTGTTTTGTATATGCATTCGGATAGAATCAGATGTGGGCAGGGCTTAACATGAAAATAGGTAACAGTGAATTTGAAAGCCAACATATTACTCAACATTATCCCTCCCTTATAACAATGATGAAAAAATGTTAAAAAAATCTTTTGGTTACAGTTAGAGACTTCTTTTGATTTTGGTACATGCTGCTACAGACACGTTTTATTGCAGCAGGAAAACTGGAGAAAGATGAAAGGTGGAGAGATAGCGGGAAGGGAGCGGAATAGCACACAGTCAGCTCAAGTGTTCTGATTAATAGGATGTGAAACTCTGTTGGTTTGACAGGCTGCTGTAGAACAGCAGCTGCATGCGTTCAGCTCTCACCACACCTCAATGATTATAGTGAGGCTGCTTAAAACACACACGCCCTCACACCCACGATACACACATAAGCAGTTTTTAAAATGATGCCTTTTTTTCGTGCAAGCAATATAACCACGTTTAGCTAGCAAAATGCATGCACTGAGGTAACTATATACTGCCTGTTAGCCTCATTAAGTCCATATAATATCCCATAACACACACACACACACATATGTATATATATACTGTATATAGTGTAGGTATATAGTAGTTGTCTAGCCCTCAGCCAATAGCAATGCACAGGTGAGGGCCAGAGGGCATGTGCTTGTGGCAGTGTTCCACCCAAGAGGAGGAGCCAAGTTTTAAAGTTGTGTTTGCAAACAGTAACGAAACTCCTGCATAGAGCACCTTTGATGAAAGCATGCCTTTGCACTGGCATAGAAGTTTGTGCAAAACCTGATGATCCATGTACAAATAATCCCAGCATGATTTAAGAGCGTTCCAATGGGCATTTGTCTGCGTATTACGTGCTTCAGTGGAAGCAAAGAAACTGCCTTTTGTACAAAGGAGTTACAGTTATGTCCACACAGTGCAGTGCAGAAGCTTAAACCGTTGTTTTATTTATTTGTTTTTAAATTCCATTACATCTGCCCTGAATAGCGTTTACTGAAATGGGAAGGACAGGCTAGCTAGCTAAATAAAAAAAAAAAACTAATAAATAAATAAATAAATAAATAAATAATAAATAAAATAACTGTATCTTTCTAACATAAACTCAAATTAGATGACTGATTATTTTGCACCTGAATCTGTAAATAAATAAATGGAAAACACGTCATATTACCAGCAGTTCAGTGTTTAACAATAAATCACACCGGTAGAATGATGAGTGTTTGACTGTAAGTCTACATAACTGATTTACAATGTTTTCTTTCTTGTGTGATGAAAGGGAAATCATACAGAGTTATTCATAGAGCATGAGCACATACAAAGCGAAGCATTTAAATGGAGTTTGTGTCAGACAGTACAGGAACACAAACGAACTAAACACAGGATCAAAAGGGTCTTTAAAGTGATAAGTCTGTCAGGGAGTGCTGCTGTCATACTGGTTTGTAGCACACAGAACAGCAAGCAGTCTGTCTACTCGACCCAATCGACTATGATTTTAAGGGCCATGGTAGGTTGGTTGTCATGGTAAGGCTCAGCCACTCTCGTCAGAAGATTCCATGACATCATAGCGTTATCCTGCACTACTGGCCAATCAGAAGCTGGTGAGTGGAAATGTAGACTGAGGAGGAACCCACCAGCAGGACCATAGAGTACCAGATGGCTGAGGCGTCTGGGAGCCGATAGCAATCACTTTTTTCTGTCTTTCTCAATCCGCCTTTCTCTTTTTTACTCGTTAGTCTTGTTTACAGAATAAGAACTTTTTCTAAACATATGGACATGCTATTGTGTCTCAACAGCAATATGTATAATAAGTTATTCATTATTGGGTTTAGGCCCTTTAGGCTAGTAGCTATGGTTAATTGATTAAATAAAGCCTCTTTTTCAACAAAGTTTAATTATAAAAAGACATTATAAAAAGAGACATTCCTATTTCTTGATTACTTGCACATACTCTTTTCCAACACACACACAGAAAATTGACAGTGTAAAAAAAAGACTTCAAAGATTTGAACGTTTTTTCTGAAGTTGTAACAGAAGAGGGCGAGAGAGCAGGAGCAAAGCAAAAGAACATGAATGCTAGGAAAAATATTGCACCACCTTTTATAATCCGTCTGGGATTAAGGGTTTCCCTTAACAGGGATGACTCGCTGTGCCAAATAAACTGAATGATTTATTTTAAGGCAAATAGAATCAGTATGGATAAAACAGACTAGATGGAATTTTGTTTACTTTACAGCAGATGATCCAATCAGTCAAGAAGAAATCTTATGAAATTCTCAAGTCAATGTTCTTCAATATTCACGATTCTTCAGAGAGATCTGCACCTGTCTGACATTATTAATCATCATTATATTGGTAAACACTATGCTTCATAGCAACATGAAGTCATCGGCCCACACACACACACACACACACACACACACACACACGCATCATTAGTAAACTCACTTAAAAGTAATTACCATGGCCACTAGCCTCACCAAACTAATTGAGGCTAGTGGTAATTGCAAAGTAATTGCAAAAATATTGACTGCTTTTAGAGATGTTTCTTTAATATTCCTCCTCCCCTTATATTCCTAGTCCCCGCCCCTCCTCATCCAACTGGTTGAGCTAATGCTATTATTTCAAGCTGATCAGGATGCTCAAACAAACAGAGCAATGTTAAAACAGAGCAATATAGCTATTTACTTATAGCTGTCTCTGCATGTTAAGATGGGACAGGAAAGAGTATTTTAACATAGAAAATCTGACACACATAGCCTTAAATCCTGACTCGATACTCTCATGCTGGCGATCCTGTGGATAGTGTCATGCCTGTGGACATTTTCAAACTAAATCCTGGCAGTGAATCAACATCACATTACGTACATACCCAACTTTATTACCGCACCATGATGAGATTTAATAATGGTTCCTACTGGTTTCCTAAACTCTTAAAAACTCCCAGTTGGAGAGAGTGTGCTTGCATTATTCCCTCGACTGCAATGATCTCTGATGGGACTCTGGGGATACATGGATGTGACTATTATCCAGTGGTTCTGGCCCATTAGCCTTAGGCAGGGAGACAGGCCCATAACATGTAATAGGAAACAAAGAATTAAAGGGGAGTTTGGAAGAATCAAACACATTAAGCAGCCTTTTAATATGGGGAGGGGCTTGATCTACAGTCTCACGTGCTCAGTCTCATTACAGACGTAAAGGTCAAACAACAATAAAAACAAATTGAACAGAACATGCGCCGTCTGTAATGAACCTGCGTCATGTTCGGCTCGCCATGTTTGTGACAGATGGCCGTTGGGAAAGATCAAAGCGTTGACTGTGATTGTTCCAATTCTCTCAATTTTAGGTCCAGCCAATAAGCCTCTGCTTCTCACACCAAGACTAACACATAACAGACTATAGCTGAAAAATAGCCTTTGTCGTTATTTATGCCTTTTGCCCCCTCACCATGTGGTTACTTTTGGAAATGAAAATACATCCTCATTTTTATGTAGACAAACAATTCCTTGTTGAGCTAAAATCTTCATGTATTCCAAGTAAGATTTTTATTGTTATTGATAATAAATGGAAATGAAAATACATCCTCATTTTTATGTAGATAAATAATTCCTTGTTGAGCTAAACCTTCATGTACTCCAAGTAAGATTTTTATTGTTATTATTGTTATTTATTAAGGTTAACAATAGGAAAAATTAGGAAACATGGAAGTATGCAACAAAAAGCAAAAATAAACATTTAGATTTCAACTGCACTACAGCATAAATGAAACCTAAATAGAATTAGGGAGTAAATAATGTTAGTTTTGGTTTTTTAAATTAATGTTGAGTGCTTTTTGTAAAAAAGCTGCCCAATTAGATAAGAGGGGTACAGTACATCAATTACAGTACACAATTGTACATGACATTTACTGTAGGGACAATTAAATATGAAAACACTCTGACCCAGCACTGTGTCTGTGAGATGTTAATAACACCTCACAGATGAAGTTAGAATCTTGTTCAGTTGATCCAGATGACCTCAGACAAAACTTCTGAATATATTTAAAAGTTTCTATGCCATGAACTTTGCAAATCCAATGACTAATTGTTCACTGGCGTGGGGCACTGAGGCTAACACGCCAGACCTGAGCAGATCCATGCTGAATCATAAATGCCCTGGAGATACCTGAGTGATGGTAGGCACAAATTTCTGCTAAAAGTAGCTGCAATGGCATTTATAGCACATTTCACTGTCTGCCAGTACTGTTGTGAATTTGACAAATAAAACTATGTGTCAGCATACGCAGATGGAACAATATGTGGTGCTAAGTTATTAAAACTAAACCAACAATAAATATCACAAACAAATCACACCACAAAATCAAACACTAAAAACTAGTGGAATTTTTAAAATATAATAACCCAGATTCCAGGCCAAGCATGCATAACTTTTATGATGTACATCCAAAGAAAACAACAAGCAATTTCTACAAACTCATTATGAGATTCCTGTCCCACTGAGGCAAGACTAAGCAAATCCCTGAAAAGCAAATGCTTAGTTTTTAATCACCAACACCATAATAATGACACCCAACCAACCAAACTCTAGCCATTAAGCAGTATTTATGATGTTACATGCATAAAGAGAATGAGTGTGGTCTCTGTCTAGAAACCCTGAAGACACAAAGAGAATATCTTTTTCTCTCAGACACCAACAGCTAACTCACTGAGTTTTCCCTTTTCCTCAAAAACTGAGGCTGTGCTTTCGGCCTGGTTCTCAACTTTCCTTGCAACTGAATAAATAATTTTGAAAATACAGCATTGGAGAGACAGACAGAAAGAGACAGACAGAGAAAGACAGAGGGTGGGGGTATGTAATAATAAATGTAAATTAAGTCTTTAGCCATTGGCGGGGTAAGCGAGACAGGAAGAGATATAAAGACAAATGAAACTAAAAAAAAGAGGTAGAAAAACCAAAAGATGGGGAAGTATAAAAACATGGACCGGAGCAGTGTGACACAGGAACTGGATTTTCATTAGGATCCTCTCTGAAAGCATTTTTCTCTCTGTGCCCAACACGTAATGACTGCTGTGCACTGCCTGTTTCCATCCTTGCTCCCCTGCACACAGCTGGCACCTCTGGAACCACTGTGGCACCTGCTGGTAGTCAGCAAGGGCATCCAGCCACAGGATGGAGTTGCCAAATGCCATCTGCCCAACTGACCGAAGCTTAAATATCTGCCTGAACCAGTGGTTCCCCAGAACTGCCCCCTGCAGCCCAAATACTGATCTCAAATCGAGCTGAACACTGCCTGAGCCCACAAAACAACCAAGAACACTTGTATACACACAAACGCACAGGCACATATTGATAATTAGGTGGTACTGGCTAGTATCAGTCATTGCTAATTTATCTGATCACCTTTGGTTACAGAAATTGCAAAAGGAAAGTAAATTACTAATTATAATTAACATTATTTTGTATAGAAGGTGATTTGATACATGTATAAACTAGAATACATACAAAATTAGCATAGGCAAAAATAATAATAAAGACTGATTTGGAGAATGTAAATGTTCTGAAAGCTTTGGGACACAATATCCAGAAAATATAAAAAATAATGAAGAACACTAAACCGGACTTATTGAGCATAACATCTTGGCATTTGTCTCCCAGCAACAAAACCACTTTCCATTATTAATCAGATGGGCTGTCAGTTATAACCCTGTAATTTTGTTTCAAAAGCTGTGAAAGTCTAATCCAATTTTAGCTGTTTTATCAAACAATCATTTCACAAATACTGAAAATGAGACATAATCTTCTTTAGCAAACTTCTGCCTTTGATTTCCTCTCACCTATGCAGTTTTGAAGCATTATAACATTATATTTTAAAGTTGGCTTCTTTGTGTTTCCTTGCAGTCCTGCATTTCAAAGTCTGAAATATCACAGTGTTTCTCAATAAACCAATAAACCTCAATAAGTTAGAAATCTCTGTGTCCCTCTTTGTAGCTTTGCATCAGAAGTTTATCTGATCATAAACCCTAGCTACAGATCCAACATCTACCCAAAACTCCTGCCCAGATACATTTACACTTTTGCAGGAACCATCCCACCTTGAGGGTTCAAGATCAGTGTCTCTTTCTGAAGGAGGATCTCGGGGGACTCCAAATTCAGACAGCAGGGGTTCTCACTCTGTCACTGGTGGATCGATTTGAGCCTTCACATATACGGTGGGAGTCAAAAGGGTCGCAGACTAACCTGCGGTACAGCCATTTAGTGCTCTTAAAAAGTTCCACTCCCACTGAGACTAAACAGGGTCTGCTTAGAAGTAAAAATAGCCTGTAACCCAACAGAGACCAGAACTTAGCAATCATTTCAGACAATGTCTTTAGTACGATTCTTTCTAATGAGATCTTTCATAAATGTGAGATATTGATTCACATATTGCTTGAATCATCGTCATTATCATTTTTCTCTTACAATATTACCTTAAATAGGTTCCTTAAATGCCTTATATTGATTTCTCCAGGACCTTCAGTATATATATTTCAAGCATCCTATGATGTGGTTCCTGGGAAAACAGTTGACAGACAAGAGCTCTTGGAGGAACTTATTGGTTCCATCTTTTCATTTAGCCTTGAGTCTTCCTCAAGTATCTTTTCATTTTTACAGTAATAGTGTAGTTTTGTGGTTCCTGTTCCTTCTGGTTGATGCATAAACTCTCATAGCCTCAGTCGAAACCAATCTGCAAATAAGACAGCTTTGGAACATCAGCATAACATCACAATGCCATAACATGACATCACCATTCACTGACCTTCCAAAAGGTTGACTACCCATTCTGAGGACCCTCTGCCCATCCATTCTCCTCTCTTCAGAGCCCAGGGTGAGATAACTCCACACTACTGGGCAAGATGCAACAGCTCCAGAGCAGTCATTGACTCATTTACTAGGATACACCAATCTCTCTGTGGGGAAAAAAGATGAAGACAAAATGACTGTCAAAGCACTTGAACAGTGGTTCACGTTGTCTTATATTTACACAGCTAAGGGTAATTGATTGTTTTTGAGACAAAAACACTGAGTAAGTGCGGTTACACTTTGTCTTAGTGCTGAGTGGAGCCCAGTGATGAGAAATGGTAATAGTTTTTTATTCATCAGCTCTCGAGAGTTGAGGAAACAAATACAACTGTGAGGTAAATGACAGCCTTCGCTCTACTCTATTTAAAATGGTTCAGAATTACACAGTTGTATTGTTTCTTTATGCTCTGGCTCTCTGTAATTAGCATATATTGGTGCTAACAATGCAGCTACTATGTTCAAGAAACACCAAATTAACATTCATTACAGTGAAACAACACAAACAGAGGGTAAACAGTTTCCCACAATAAAGGGTAAGAATTAGAGCTGGCAAGCATGGGTGCAATTACAATTTGATTGGCCAAGCAGCAGTCCAGGAGTGCTTTAGTGTAACAGACATTTAACTGTTAGTATAACCTCTATAAAATATATTTGATATATATAAAAGTAATATAAAGCAAATATTACGGTATAAATGAAGAGAACGTTCAGATGTCATGTAAGCTACAGTGGCAAAGTAAAATATAGTTATATTTAATTACTCTGCTGCACTACAAAATTACTTGTGATTTGTTTTCCAGGCACTATATGTTATATTTCCCTCAATGCCCACCACCTCATCATCTCCCCATCACGTCTGATATTATCTTTCTGTCTATGATATATATATATATATACACAGTACAACAGTACTGGCTGAGCTTATTGAATAGGGATGTATAATTATATTATACACATATAAAACTATACACATTATAATGATGTATATATATCTATTTTTTAACAATTTTATTAAAGCCAGTGGAAACAGTTGGGTTACATTGACAAAGCCGCAGTTCTTGAGTGCAATTGTGTAAGGTTTGAAATTCTGAAGTTAAAGCAAAATCTCTTTTGAGCACCTCAGGGATTGGAGTTGAAGAGATGAGAGGCCTTCAGAGTTACTTCATTTGCCATTATTGTCAAATTCTGACTCCCTGACCTTTGAATAATAAAATCAGGAACACTTCTTTGTAAGCTTATACCCAATTTTTCCATGTATGCTGAGTTATTGAATTGCTATCAAACTACTATGTCCTCTTCAAACAGCATAAAAGTAATGACGAAGCACATACTTTTTTATTTTAAGTATGTATTACCAGCATAGAGGATTATGTTGTGTGACATGGGGTTTCTTCCTGGGTCCTGTATGAACGTTAAAAAAAACCTTTAATACAGTAACACATCATTGCATGTTTCTTGACTGTAGTTTTCAGACTGAATTCCCTTAAACACACTCTTACACAAAGCTTTCAGTATTTTGTCATTTTTTAAATTGAGAAATTAGTCCCCACAACAATGGTTAATGGTTGTTTTTATATAATGTTAGTTATAATTACTATAGATTAACTCTACCTTTTTTTTTGTTGAAAAAGCAGTTTATAAATTTGGGTTTCCAAATGAAAATGTCCCTAAATGTCACTACTGTGAGTTTCTGCCAGAATTTATGTATTTATGTAGTGTTTAAATGAGGACATCCCAAATATTCCCAAAGGGAAAGTTTGTCAAAGTTTGCTCAGCTCCAGGGAATTTGTCCCCAATGGATAATTATGTTAGCATACACCCAGCCTTTTTAGCTGTCATACAAATAATATTTTTCTCTTTTACCTCAAACGTCCTGTTTTTCTTTCACTACTTCATTAGGTCCTCCGAGTGCAAATGAGTCACATCTGAGAAAATGACACACTTTCATCATACACTGCTGCTGAGCTGAGGAACAACACCTCACCACAACAAACACACAACCCAGTTCACATATACCCCGGTGCATTCAGACACACTCGCACTGCTTCATGGCATTGCTTAACTTGTGAGGCGTGACATCAAGGGATCATTTCGTGTAAAATCTTTCCACTCTAATAAAAGCGAAACACTCACCCTAATAAGTCCAATCTGGCAACCTGAGCGAATACCACAAGTGTACGAGACGAGAAAGACAGACTCTGTCAGCCTGAGTGCACCATTCCGTTCAAAACAGACCCACTGTCTACACTATTTACGACAAGCGTGTGTCAGATGGCTACTGAAACATTTCATTATCAATGTAACCTTTGCATTCCTCTGATGTTTAAAAAACCTAAGACTATGATGATATATTTATATTTATTATAACAGATGCTATATCTAAAGCCACTGTGACTGAGGAATGCTTCAATGTAAATGATTCACCCTCAGGGGGCAGTAACACCAGAAGTGTCACAATACATTGTTCCAGAACTGCTTATAAAAGTAAGACAAAGATGTGGCTGTACGTCAAATTTTATAAGTCGTAAAAGCCATTATAAAACATTGCATTTGAACTGCATTTGCATGTTACATGCAGAACAGCATAAGCTGCCAAAAGAAATGCTGAGTTTTTACCATAGTAATTTTGGAAATAGAGGAAAACATGTTAGAGGAAAACATGTTAATAGAACGTCTGCTATTTTCATTGTTTTCAGCAAACCTGTCCACTAAGACTACCCTGAGCTGATTTGAAAGATATTTTTCTATACCATCCTGCTAACCTTAAGCAGGTAAAAACAAAGCAAACTGTGATTGGTGGCTTTACGTGTCAGACTGCTTCTTCCTGTCAAAGTGAACTGTTCTTGCTGAGAATAAGCTGCAATGTGGGCCAGACCTCATGCTTATAGTCAAAAGTCTGGCTATGTGAGGCTCTGCACGCACTAATATCATTCTCAATATTAAAAGTACCCATTATCTTAGCAGTCCAGGTCATACCGTATCAATCATGTCATCTGGATCCTTTGAGCTTTTATCTGCTGCTAATGAGGTTATAATAATGTGCTTGTGTCAGAAAATCCTTCATCTGTGATGTCAGCAATTTCCCTCTGCCTATTTATTCCTTCAGTTTGTTGCAAGGACAAATCTTCAAAGATTTGACCGTTTGATTGGCATGACAAGAGCGATCTCTGTGGTTGGAGGAGAGCCAGTGGGGAGATATGGTTCACATGCTAATAAAGCTACAGTCAGGCTGGGGGTTGAAGGCTCTGTGACCTGCGACGCTGAAGCAGCTGCCTGGTCAACAGTCACAAACCCAGAGAGACAGAAATGAAGAGAGAAAGAGAGAGAGCAATGCACAGAGAGAGATAAAGGCAAACAAGAGAAGATGATTAAACCGAAGGTTTAAGCAAGAGAAAGAAATCGAACGCAAAACAGTCTTGTGTTTGTGTGTAATACTAGTGTGTGAAGGTTTTTATGCTAAAATTATTAACAAAAGCATGAACAAGACTTTGTAAGATAAAAGAAAATAAAGTATGTCCCACACTACAATAATCAGGTGAGAGGTACTGCTGTGTTTTGTCCACTAGGGGCCAAAGGGTTGCCTCAACAAATTTTAAAAGGGGCCTCAGGATGACTTAACATTATTTAAAATAAGACAACACAATAATTAAAGTAAGCTAAAAAAATCTAGATATGTAGATTTTTTTTATAACAAATATACATCTTTCTAGTTGTGCTAAGCTCTATAATATTTTACAGGTAAAAATTGTGAGTGGGGGGGCTTCAAATATTGTTGTGGACAATAGAGTGGTTTCAAAGTCAAAAAGGTTGAGATCCACTGCTCTAGTGAGTTTACAAGAAGTGCCCAGAGCATACAGTAAATGTTAACTAATACCAAAACCAATTTCCACATATTAAACTGCAAGCTCATCTCAGGTTGGCTGACTTTAAGACCAAGGTACAAAATGAAACACAGAGCTGCCTAGTATTTGTTCTCAACTGATTGATTTGGAGATATTGTGCACCACACTAAATAGACAAGACATCCAGTTAAATACAGCAAGCAGGATGATTCAGGTCCAAACTCAAATATTAATACTACACCTGAGGTTTACGAACCAACCAGATGGATCTCTACAGTCTTTCATGGATTAAAATGAAGTATTTACTCTGTGTTTTGGATTTTAGTTGGTACTGTATAAAGATACACGCAGGATTTGCATTAGATTCAAGAGCTCCATCTTCAATTCTTTTGCTCTTTTGTCTGTGTTCACTTCAGAGGGACGCATCTTTTGTACGTTCTTAGCATCTCTATGATACGCCTGTTCAGTAGCCTTTCATTTTGCATTAAATTACAGAGGCAGAAAGTACAACAGGATAGAGAGGCAGAGAGAGATGAGAAACATGTAATCGAGGGATAAAATGAATAGTGCTTCTTTGTTGAGGTATGGAACTAGTATGTTTTGATGGTAAAAATATGTACAGTCATGTCGGGTAACCAGCATCTCTGTGA
>JAZGTK010001325.1:0-30947 GCA_036877625.1 Ambastaia sidthimunki
ACCTAATGTAACGTACAGGCAGGCTGAAATCTAAACAATCTAATGTTTTGTAAGTAAACTAGGAAGATGGAGCATTCTAAATTCTGGGTACAGCCCATTATTAAAGCTAAACTGAACTGTACTAACCTTCAGTGTTTAAAGTTTGTTGTTTGTTTGTGAAGGAAAAACTTGCAACAAAGAAGTTAAAGTATAAAAGCCACAATGAACACACGCTTGGTGTTCATATTCAAAACCTGACACAGCACTTAACTCCCTGTACTGAAACGGACCTGAAATGAACAAAGTGGCACATAAGGAATCTGGCAAAAGGTTGAACTCATGAATGGTAAACAAACTTCCTCTTCCAGGGACACTTCCCAATTCGAATTCCTTCCTATTTGGTTTTGATAAACCATCATTCAAGTGGCATCAAGTGGCAGTTCTGACAGGTGGCTCAATGCAAAACCTTGTCAGATTTAAAAGTTTTAAAAGTTAACAGCACAGAGAATGACTTACTGATGTTCTCAGTAGGCACTCTGACAACAGTGGGCTCAATTAGGTTGTCTGCAAGAACAAAGGCTCCTTCCTCCAGGGTATCCAGTAACATTGTGGCAGCGCGTGTTTGCTCTGTGGAATTCATGTCCTCCCAGGATTTAAGGGCTTCTGGCCTCAGGAGGTTGTCAACCGTGTCCACAATGGCCTGTAACCATGGAAAAAAGAAAAAATGACAGGCAGTTGATATTTTTCCCTTCCTTTCTCAGGAAAAAAGACACACGGTACGACAGAAGCAAATGAGATAACTATATCAAGAACAACTATAATGGAAAATAAAGCAGTCTTTGTAATCTGAGCAAACACATGTTGATATTTGGGAATACATATCCCTGCTTGAAAATTACTTGCTTCCGTAGATTAAATTAAAAACAGGTACAGCATTATATACAAATAGTCCAGTTGGGCATTCCGATATAAATTTTAACATGCTCCCGGCAGCTGGCTACTAACTGAGAAAGCAAATGCTACACAATGCACATGACTGCCAAACAAAGCTTGTCTTCTTATCTATAACAGAATCTAACCATAAGGCTATCAAAAAACTTTATCTTCCTCTAAAGTAGAAAGTGGTTGCAGAATACAGACAGGCTGCAGAAAATTGAATATTTTCATTTGTATCCGAGAGGAACCATTTCATTTCCTAGGATCTCTACCAGGATATAACTGAATTAAAGAATCCCAAGGCGGGTACTACACTGCAGTGGCACACAAGGATTTTATTGAGCATTGCCTCAATCTATGGACATTACAGAGGCATGTGAAAAAGTGGAAAGTTATCAACCTTACTTGAAGTGTTATGGGCATGGGCTGTTCTGGTGTCAAGGGATATGCCTCTGTAGATGCATATGAAGCCACCCCGAGATGCAAGTTAAAGTAAATATGCAAGTAAATCTGGTATGGCAGTACTCTGTGTAAGGCATATTATTCTAAAGAAAGGAGTTGCATGACAATATGTTGTTTCATTCATGTCTTACAAGCATTTTGACAACTAGGTGGAACTGGCCCCAAACTTTGCATGTATCTTCTATGTTGATTTGGACTTACATTTCAGAAATTATGAGCATAAATGTGAGTGAAAAGTTAAACTGTTGGTGGAGCCAACAGCTGGTCTTCAACCCTTTGGGGCTTGACCCGTAATAAAAACTCATAACATTTGTCTTCTCAGGCCTTTCCTAGTCTGGTGTAAGTTTTATAGAGGTGAGAGATGTGGAAGACTTGCTGATTGTTTAACTGTTTAAACTGCTTCTGAGATTAAAATAACATTTTCTAGTTCCTGTAGTTTCTTCACAGTTGTCTGAAGGCTAAAGCACTAAATTTTTGCAACAAATGAATTATTTTAATTGACAAAACTTACCTCAAAAAACAAAGACAAAGTAATAAACTTAAATTTAGATTCTGCTCTTGTTTCTTACAAAACCTATTGATTGTCTCCTTATAACAGCTTTGTGGAAAACAGAGAAACTTTATTTATTAATTAAAATTTTAAATGTAATTTTAAATTTGAAACTAAAAATGATATTGCAAGTTTAAATGCATGCATTTTAAAATATATATAAAATAAATATAATGTATTACATTTTAAACAAGGTAAAACAATTTAACTTAAAACTTAAATTGTATCTTTTAAATGTTATCATTTAAATTTAAAATGTATTATTATAAAATAAATTTTAATTGAAAAACGATTTTCTAAGTAATTTTTAGTTAACTTTGCCTAGTTTAATATACAATAACCTTATTGTACAGTAAATATACAAAATAACCTTACAATAAACTTACAATAATCTTAATATTCTTTTTAATATTTAATATTTTTTTATTTAAAAAAATCAGTCTGATTACACCTTTAGCTCTGCAGAATTTCTAAGAGGCTTACAAAAGCCATCAAATCTTTGTATGAGTTTTCAGTGAGCAATAGATTATGTGTCACATTATGAGAATGAGCAGACAGAAATATTGGACAGCAATGATCCAACACGCTGATGATCCAAAAACATGTTCCAGCAATAATCATTTAACTTGAAGCGTCTACTTGAAAAGGGTCGAGCTGACAGACGTGATGGAGAGTTCATTGTTAAGACGCCGGGCCGATAATGACAATGTTTAGACTTTCTAAGATTATCCTATTATGACAGAGCCCTTGAGTGAGACACTGGACCTGTGATTGGTCCTGGGAGACCGTCTCTGAAATTAGTGTACAGTAAGTCACTTTAAATCCGAAGCATCTGCTAAACCACAAGTATCACACACAGCATGCCTCTTTCCTTGTTGGCTGAGATGGTAATTTGAGCGCTTGTTGATTGAGTGCTGTGTAGGCTGAATAAAGTGACAGTGACCTGGTGGGTCTGACGCTCTGCTGAAGGACCACAGGTACAAGAACTGCCATCAATTACAAAGAGAAAGACACATGGTGGCCTAATGATCAGAGAGCCGGACTTGTAACCCGAAGGTGGTAGGTTCGAGTTTCAGGTCCGACAGGGATTGTAGGTGGGGGGAGTGAATGACCAGCACTCTCTTCCACCCTCAATACGACGACTGAGGTGAGACCCTTGAGCAAGGCACCGAACCCCCAATTGCTCCCCGGGTGCCGCAGCAAAAAAGGCTGCCCACTGCTCCGGGTGTGTGTTTACAGTATGTGTGTGTTCACTACTGTGTGTGTGCACTTGGATGGGTTAAATGCAGAGCACAAATTCCGAGCATGGACCACCATACTTGGCCACACGTCACTTCACTTCAATCCGATTCAGAGGGCATTTGAGAAAACACAGAGCAATGGACCTAAATAAAGTGACAAACCTGAAGATATCAAAATAAAAATTAAATTTTTGAATCAGATCATTGTAATTAGCAAAAATATTATCAATAAAAAAGTCACTACATTTAACTAAGCCCAAGTCCTGCCGTTGCTTGAAAGTAGCATCTAGCTTGGCAGCTGGGAAGAGATGATTATTACATATGGGGGTTTCAAAGTGTCTGTGAGTTGAAATGCTTGTCTAAACTAATTATGTATTTTGAGTCGAAATTACAACTGGATTTGAACTGAAAACTGGACTGAAAACTGGGATAATGAGAATGGCAACTTTATTGTAATCAGCACCGCCAGTGATCCGCTTCACACCATTCTGTATGTGGGGACTGAAACCAATAAACAACTTTTTGTAAATTTGCTCCCCAATAATAATTTAGCACATTTGGGAGAGCCAGTCCTCCATCCTTTTTAGGTCTTTCAAGAAACTCTCTGTGTAGTCTTAGCTCCCCCCCACCCCCCCATATAAAGGAAGACAGCAACCAATTGATTGACTGAAAAAAGGATTTTGGCAGAAAAATTGGAAGACTCTATAACAAATACAATAATCAGGGTAATACATTAATTTTAACACAATTGATTTACCAGCTAAAGACAAAAATTACACTCCACTGTTGGAAATCTGATTCACATTTTTTAAGTATGGAATTAAAATTTGCTTTAAACAGATCAGTGTATGAACGAGTAATATTTATTCCTAAATATTTAAATCTTGATTTTGATATACAAAAGGGCAAGTCTGTATCTGTAATCTGATCTGCCACATGATTTATAGGGAAGCATGGAGAAAGTCAGTGACAGGTGGCACCAAATCGCGTCAGTCAGTGGCAGGTTTGTGAATCATGTTGTTCATGTGTTTCTTTTCATGATAGCAGTCAATATAACAACTGTTTGTACAATTATTTGTACATTGAACTAAACATCAGAACATTTCTTTTATGACAATTACCGTATCCACAAAATGTGCAGCTTTGTCACTGCAGTGTATCTTTCTGGGATTCTCGAAGAACATTGACGGGACATATTTTCCGACGCACGCTCTCTGTCCGCTGATGGGAGTGTGCTCACCTGTGTGTGTGAGTGTGTGTGCACCGGTGCGCAACTCCGCCGTACGCGATACAGAGAGCAAAGGACAATTTTAAATGTGTGGACACACACACCCATGAACATACAATGATGCATGTGCAACAAGGCCTGTAAAAATGTGGATAAGGAGGTCTTTGTGGGTTTTGGGTGGCCAATATTTTAAACATGAGTGAGTGAGTGACATGAGTGACATTAGCGACAAACATAGACTAATTCATAAAATGCAAGCAAAGGCAAGCAGTGACCCAAAAGCTGTCAAAATATCAGGGCAGGCCCTTTCACACCAAGAACAATAACTATAAAAGATAACTATTTGCGTACACACCAACAAGCGATACAACGGTCTGTTTAGCTCTGGCTAACAATATCGTTCCCTACATAGTTATTATTATTATTGTTATGTGTACTTTTTTCCTATAGCTACATCTTGACTCTTAAATTAATAGAAGACCTACATGAGAATCAAATACACATTAGATACATGACATTCTGGTTTTACGAACTAATGCAAAATGGAAAATCACCCTTATGATAATTGCTTCAATTTAATTATGAATTAATGTGAATCCCCTAAACTAATGTAATATAAGTAATAACAATAATTTTAAACAACATTATTTTTAAAAATCAGTATACACGTAGCAGACTACTACTGTCATCACTATATCACTACTGACAGCACTTACAAACAATGGCAGATGCAGCTGCAGCGATTTAGAAATTCACACATCTGCTTCTCATCAGCACCCGCAAATGTCATCCTTACAATAATCAAAGACATGTAATAACAGTACAATTACGATACATTATTTTTTATTAGTATATTATTTTTTATATACGATACATATTCACGCATTTATCGTTATTCCAACATGTGATAATGATTCAGAAGGTATCACATTTTACCAGGTTTACTGTGCAGCACCCACAAACGTTGTATGTTGGAACAAAATTAATTACGTAAACATTTACATACAAATATGTACTGTATTATAAATATACATGCATACACATATATACACTCCCAAACAGCGAAAGCTAACACTGACACCGGGCAGTTGCTGTTTATTCAGAAGCTGTCATCGCACATCGGATTGACTTAGCAGCACCCACAAACATCGTCTTAAACCGTTTTAAACCGACGGGAGCGCCGGCGCTTCCATTTTCGCGACTTTGTGTAAACGACAATAGAAAACCCAAATAGGTAGCACAATAATTCTTTTTGCATATAAAATCATATGCGTTACACATTCAAATTAAGCTTACAATATGCTCCGGTTGCGTTTCTTTCGCAATGCAGAAATTGCTTTGCGCATCTTTTGCGCGACTTTGCACATATGTTCTATAGATTTGCGGTTTGCCATTTTCCTTTTCCCATGATGCATAGATGTAAACAAGTTCTGTGCACTATGACCCCAAGTTTTTTCACGTGTGGTGACATCACAAGACACGTCATTTGAATTATATACTGTACATGTTACTGTACTCTGCTGGCAGAATTGAGTATTACAACAGTGACATCTAAAAAGAATTGCTCTCAATAGCAAAATCTGTTTGACCCCACAAATACGAATAAACCCCACTCATGTTTGACTGTTTATAAAAATGAGTGTATCTTACAAACAAATTTATGTACAAAGTCCAAATCAATTTTTTTTTATTATTTGTTTGAGTTTACAAAGTTTTACAAAGTTTGAGGTTTACTGAATTTTGAGGGGGGTTTTTTTATAATTTTTTTTTTAGTTTTTTGCACTTTTGAGCCATTTACTTAGTAACTATTGATTTCTTACACACATAGCCTTCAAATGGGGGGTGTAAGGATTGTATTAATGCATGACATGAAAATACTCAAAAGAATGACAGCACAGCCCACAAAAAGTGGGAACACTCACGGTTTAGTGGCATCTGCCGCTTTATTAAACAAACTAAATAGCCTCGTGTTAGGTATCTTATTTACACGACGGCATGTAATTTCTGTCTCTACGTGGTCGCACATTTAAAATTGTCCTTTGCTCTCTGTATCGCATACGGCGGAGTTCTGCACCGGTGTGCACACACACACACACACACACACACATAAAAGAAATGTTCCGATGTTTAGTTCAATGTACAAATAATTGTTCAGTTGTTATATTGACTGCTATCATGAAAAGAAACACCTGCCACCTGTCACTGACTTTCTACGGCACCTACCGCGATTACGAGACCTGGGGCTGCCACCAGAAGTGCCACGGTGACCTGCCACTGCCACGAATTGCGCTTGCTGCTGCTGGAATATTTTCACAACTTTAAAGACACATGATAGTGGGTCAGTTATATATAATAATAGATCGTCAGCATATAGAGACGCTTTATACTCTACACCCATTTTTTTAATGGCACTAATAGACTGTGATGATCTGAGTACTGATGGTAATGGCTCTATAGCCAAAATAAATAGTAAAGGGGGCATCCTTGCCGTGTGCCTCTAGACAAGAAAATATATTGTGACACTATCTTGTTTGTGACTACGGCTGCCTTTGGTTGATGATAAAGCTAGTAAATCCAGAAAATGAATTTTGAGCTGAATCCAAATTGATCTAATACAGCAAATAGTTCCATTCGACTCTAATTTCCATTCTACGCTTTCTCTGCGTGTAGAGAAATAATTACACAAGAGAATGCACAACATTAAGAAGTTCTCCTAATATTAATGAAGGAAAGGCGCCCTTTTATGAAGCCTGTCTGGTCTTGTGAAATAATATCCGGTAGGGCTGGGTGATAAAACGGTATCAATATTTATCGACGGTATACCATTGTCGGTAATTATATAAAAATTCTTCGATATGACGCTCGATATTTTCATTAAATTTTAGATCTTAAACAGCCTATCAGATATTTTAAAGAATGAGCATGCTACCAGTGACAAGCAAACAACCAAAAAGATCTAAACAACCAGGTTGCGTTGCTCTTGTGTTCGGTTGTGTCATCGCATGTGACATCAGAACGCACGCAAGACGAGTGCCGTGACTGCCTGCGGTGAGGAAATTGTCAATAAAAAAGGACATGTCAGCTCGCCAGTGTGGCAGTATTTTGGTTTCTTCCGACCAACATCAGAACAATGTTGTGTGTAAGCTTTGTAAAAAAAAAAGGCGCCCCGGCCAAGCATAGAGACACAAGCAACTTATTTCATCACCTTAACTGCTTTCACCCTTTGGAATATATATCCATCTACGTCATCTCAAAAAACAACCCACAAGCAGTCCATGATGGAGAAGTACACAACAACAATGCCTTATGAGCAATCCTCCAAGCGGTACAATGATATAACCCATGCAATAGCATACTACATTGCCAAAGAAATGCTGCCATTCAGTGTGGTAGAGAAGTCAGGCTTCAAAAGACTTCTTAGCGTGGTTGATCCCCGCTATGTTTTTCCGCTACTCCAAACCTGTATTCAGAGTGTAGGCAAGCAGTGGAGAAGGAGCTGTCCACCATCTTCTATTTTGCAACAACCGCAGACATGTGGACGAGTCGCACATGTGATCCGTACATTAGCTTAAGTGTGCATTTCATGGACGACGATTGGAATCTGAAGAGTAAATGCTTGGAAACGGCATATTTTCCCAAAGACCACACAGGGGAATTTATTGCGCAAAACCTGACTGATGCCCTGGTCTCATGGGGTCTGAATGAAAGCAACCAAGTCTGCATCACCACTGACAGCGGGGCGAATATAGTGAAAGCCACGTCACTTAACAAATGGACTCGGTTGCAGTGTTTTGGTCACCGCTGGCATTCAGCTATTGGTAAGTAGTATTGTCATTTCATTGTTACATAGTCATCATCCACATATAGTTTCTTGGCTCGTATTGGTACACTGTAAGAAATAAGCTGCTGCCTTAAATGTATAAACTTAAATAACATTAAAATGGCCTAAACATGAATTGAACCATGTACAGCTTATTATTTAAAGTTAAAATTGTTTAATTTATTTTTGATTAGTTAATTAAATTACTAAACTACTAAAATTAATATTAATTTAGGCTTATGCAAGTCCTTTGCCTTCTTTTAATAGCCTTATTTTAATACTTAAATTATCTTAGTCATTAAACTGAAACGCTATTAATTTTATTATTATTATTATTATTTTACAGTGGCAGCAGGGAAGGACAGAAGAGTTGAAAGAGCAATCGGTGTGTGTAAGAAAGTGGTGTCAGCATTTTCTTATTCATGGAAAAAAAAGAGAGATCTGTTAGCAGCTCAGGAAAGACTCAATCTTCCCAAACATCAGCTTGTCACAGAGTCACCCACCAGGTGGGGCTCACGCCAGAAAATGGTTGCAAGAACGCTTGAACAACGAACGACCATTGTTGAAGTCCTGGCTGCAGACAGAAGCACCCGACACCTAGTTCCAACATGGCAGGACGATGACGTCTTAGAATCATTAAGTCCCTTACTGGAGTTCACAGACTCCCTTTCTGGGGAGTCATATGTGACTGTGTCATATATGAAGCCTGTTCTCCAGCTGCTGGGAACAAATTTACTCAGTGTTAATGAACAGGACACACAACTCACAAAAGAGTTTAAGACCAAAATCACGGCATACCTTGATGAAAAATATGCAGACCAGGTCACCGATGACCTACTTGACGTGGCTACTTTAGTTGACTCGAGATTCAAAGCTCAGTACGTCAAGCCACACAAGGTAGAAGCCATTAAAACATGGGCACTGAATGAAATGATGGATGATGACCAAGGCCAACCCCAGGCAGAGACTCTGGTGGAAACAGAAGCAACAGGTGCAGAAGGAGGAGTTGCTGCTGAACCACAATCAGCTTGTCACAGAGTTTAATGATGTTGTTTAATGATGTCTAATGTTTACCTTGTTGTATTACGTGCCTCTATTAATGTTATTGTTTAATGATGTCTAATGTTTACCTTGTTGTATTACGTGCCTCTATGTTTTGTTCTGTATAGCACCAAGTCCTGGAGAAACGTTGTTTCGTTTCAATGTGTATTGCATCAGCTGTATATGTTGAAATGACAATAAAGCTCACTTGAACTTGAACTTGAACTTGAACAATCACCTCCACCACTGGGTATGAAGAAGCAATGAAAGTCTTTGGGTAGTTTCTTCAAAAAGTCTGAACCGCTGGAATGGTGGAGGCTACATGAGCGCAACTTCCTGAAAGTGAGCAAGCTTGCAAAAAAATACTTATGTATCCCGGCCACCAGCACCCCATCTGAAAGAATGTTTAATACAGGGGGTAATGTGGTCACTTGTACCAGGGCAGCATTGAAACCAGAGAGAGTGAACCAACTTGTCTTCCTTGCTCACAATTTATAATGAAGCTATGTATATGTGAATATTGATGTTTGGTTGCTGTACTTAAAAGCTGAGGCTGGTTTAATTATATTTTATCTTGTTGTTTGCAGTTTTTGAGGTTTGTATTGTTATTACCTATTACAGATGTTAACCTACCTCAAAATTTGCCTTGATTGTTCTATGTTTACATTATTTGCGTTATTGTGCAACATTTTATTTAAGTTTCTTTAATACTTACTTTTGAAACTTTTGTTTACATTTTTTGTTTTTGACTGCTAAAACTAATATAATTTGCTGTTTGCCTTAATAATGTGGATAAATAAAAAAAACAGTGGTTAAATTTAAACTTTTCTACTTGTCTTTTTTTTTTTTTAAAAAGGTAAAAAATGTCAATAATTATCGATACCGATTAATATGAACTGTTATATTGTGATCATTTTTTTAGCCATATCTCCCAGCCCTAATATCCGGCATTATATACTCTATTCTAGAGGCCAGTACTTTAGAAAAAATTTTAACGTCTGCATTTAATAAGGAAATGAGTCTATAAGAACTGCAGTCAAGGGCATCTTTATCTTGGTTGAGGAGGACTGTGAAATAGGCCTGCATAAGACTTGATGGCAGTTTTGATTGATCAAGAGAGTGGTTAAACATGTTAAGAAGCAAAGGGGATAGTTGCAAGGAAATTTTTTTATAAAAACTTAGAAGGAAATCCATCTGGTCCCGGAGCTTTACTGCCCTGCATGGCTCTGATCCTCTTTTTTTTCTTGAAGTTGTAGTGGTTTATCAAGATTATTCTTATGATCTGATTTAACTGTGGGTAGGTTAACATTAGTTTTTTCTGTTAATAATAGATCATATTCAGTTTTAGGGTTGGAACGATCTATATCCATCACACAGTTCAAATCCCCACCAAATATAAGATGGTAAGTGTTTAAATCTGGTAAAGGAAAATATTTTAATCCTATATATAATATTTATAATATTTATTATCCCAGTTGGGTGCATAGACACTGACAAGAACTACTGGTGTGGTGAAAAGATACAATAATGTACCGACCTTGGGGATCTGAAATTGTTCCAGATGTAGTAAATTGTACTCTTTTATGAATTATAATGGCTGCACCTCTAGCCCTATGGTTAAAGCTAGAGTGGTAAACCTGGCCAACCCAAGTTTTTCTAAGTTGGTTATGATCTTAAATGCATAGGTGTGTTTCCTGTAGAAAAGCTATTTCTGTTTTTAGTCTCTTAATATGCATAAATATGCGAGTTTTATTAACTGGTCCATTTAACCCTCTAACATTCCAGCTAACAAAGCGTTTTGCTGACCTTCTGGTACTTTTCACTTTATTGTCCCTATCTACCATTATTTATCAACAAATGTCTGCATGCCCAAATATTATATCCACAATAAGATGTATCCTCTGTTTGTGACTGGGAGGAGGGAGAGGGGAGTAAGGAAGAAAAAAAATTAGTAATAATAATAAAATAAAAAAATATATCAGCTGTAAAACCAGCAAACAACATTCTCTTCTTTAATGCACTTATACAGTTCTTGAATTGAGCAGAGTCCCTGTTTATCATATAAGTCACCGCATTTGTTTATGCCCAACGTAGACCAAGAGGGCTGGACAAATGGCCGATTTCCACATAAAAAATTAAAGTTGTGCCATATCAACTTTGTATTGTGTTGTATTGGGTGTATTGTTACAGAATTTGAAAGGTCCTCCCATCAGACATTCCACCCTTTTCCAGATCCTAATTGAGCTGGCCACAACCGGGCCAAATTTATTTTTGAAAGTGGTCATCCCTGCCGCGTTCCACGCTGTAAAGGGAATGGGTGGGAGATAATATTACCAGTTAAGACTGATGCCTCAGGTGAGTGATAAAGTGTCTTAATCATAGAAATGTAATGTTCACCGAAACCAAAACATTGCAGAACTGCCCTCGGAAGAGAGTCTGCAAAATCAAGTACACGAAACAGTCGTCGCAAATTATCAGACGCGTGACGCCCCTTAATAAAACCGGTTTGGTCCTCTTTGATTAAGCTATGAATTACTTTCTCCATGCGAGAGGCAAGAGTTTTAGCATAAACTTTTAGATCACATGGGATGAGTGATACTGGTCTGTAGCTGGAGCAATCTAACGAATTTTTACCCTTTTTAAGAAGCAGTGATATCAAAGATGTTTTTTGGTCTCTATGAAATGAGTTCCTACCACATCCCATATTTCTAAATATAATTCAGGAGGGAGGCCATCTAGGCCTGGTGACTTGCCCTTCTGAAGGCTTTCTAATGCTTCATGGAGCTCCTCCAAACTTAACGGCACCTCCAAAGAGCCTTTATCCATCTGTGTGATCCGAGGCAGTTCTAATTTATCCAAGTACTCTTTACAAACTGACTCATCAAAATTGGTTTCGTTTTTGTACAGATTTGTGTAAAACCCTTTAAATATGCTGTTAATTTTCATAGGATTTGTGGTTACCTGGTCATCTGAAGATTTTATTGCACTGACGTATGCCTTAGACTCACACTCCCTCAGCCTGATATCCAATAAGTGACTAGGTCTCTCTGATTCGAAATAATATTTTTGCCACGTCCTATGTAAAATAAACTCTGCCTTTGATTGCGAAAGTAAGTCGTATTCCTCTTTCAAGGAGGACAATCGTGTAGCTTGTTGATCAGAAAAATGTTTTTGTATTTTCTAATTGTGTAAACTGGCAGGTTTTTGCTTTGTCAAAAGCAGAAGAAAAAGATATACAGAATCCTCGTATTGCACACTTTGTCGTTTCCCACAATATTTGAGGGTCTACATCATAAGATATATTAATTTCTAGATATGATCTTTTAGCGAGTTAATGGAGTTAATGTCCTTTTTATTTTAATTAAAGGTCTTTATTAATGTGTTGATTTTTTTTTTCACAAACAAACCACCCTAGGGTTGTGAGAATTACAGTCTTAAATATTCAAAAAATTAAATATATCTTATTTAAATAACTGGATACCTCTAAATGCATCTGTAAATCTGCCAAACAAAAGACCTATGAAAAATGGGTGATTTTGACTAGTACAGGAGCTTTTTTAAAGCACTTTACCTATCAGAAGTACATTTCAATGTCAGAAATCTTGTGGCTGGTGAATACTACAGATTTATGTTGTTTAGCAATGCTACTAATTTTGTAGATCCTTTGACCCATAGTGACTTACAGTATATTTTTTTAGAATGTCCTGAACACTCTCCATTGTCGCTATATTCATCATAGCAGAAACTATTATGATGCTATTATTTAGATGGTCGACATGATTGACTAAATAATACATTTACCAATACAGTTGGATTGTATTGTATGTTATATGGTATTGTTACAATTGTCTTAAGTATTTGTTTGAAGCCCTCCCGCATGCTATTCCTGCAGAAGAAAACTAAGTGCACATGATTCCGAACTAGCAGGGTGTTGGAAAGTTTCATAAAACTTAAAACCAGAAATGCTGTCATGTGTAACACGTGCAAGGCGCAACTTGCCTTTCAAATTAACAAGCCAAAGCATAAGCTGATGAAGATGTCAGTACCCAATCGAACAGCATCTGTTTTATTCTGAAGAGACTACTGGAGCAGTGGTGGCCCATTGCTGCCACACTTTCTGATCCACACTACAGCATCTCCGATCCCGTCTAGATCAGAGAGGCTACAGACAGACCGATAACAGCTCTGACAAAGCAACATGACCATCATTGTTAATGTGAGGACAGTGTCAAAAGACACATACTATGGGAGGAGAACAAATTTTGTTTTGTTTTTTAGTTGTAATTTTACAACTTAAAGAATAGGTGGTCAAGAGGCTGTGATTTGTTAAAATCAAAAACTGATGGCTGGAATACAAAACAAAGGTCTAACAAAGAACATCTTATCACCTGAATAAAGTTCTGATTTGGGGGAATTAAAGAGGATGTCAGGATGGATCCTTGCAACCTTCTGCCAGGAAGTAGAAACACACACAGAAAACACAAAGCAAAAAGGCTTTATGAAATTTACTTTGTTGAGTAAATATTGTTGAGTAAATATTATGTGTAAGAATAAACTGCATGAAGCTTTTCAATAAATTTTGACCATTTAAGTTGACAATTTTAATTTAAGACTAATTTAATTTTAGAATTTCTATACCCTATACAATTATATAACGTCTACATATGTATGTGCAGTGTGTCACTATATTCTTTTAATAAATGCTGTTATATAAAATAAATGCTTTTAATAAAGATGATTACATAATAAAGATGAACACATAATTAAGGATGATGAGAGTTATGCATGACATAGACAAACAGATAAAAAGAACAGCAGAGAAAAACATCTACAAGACAGGAAAGAAAAGGAGAAACAGCCACATGAAAATAAGCACATCAATGCTATGATCACGTTTTCAGCTGACAGACCAGTGCAATTATTACTGCAGAAAGACAATTACTCAGAGAGAAAGAAAGAAAGAGAGAGAGAGACCTCTGAACGTACACTGTAAAGGTAATTAATAAAAGCCTTAGGAAAAAGCGGAATAGACAAAGAAGGATGTGGAAAGAGTGAGCAAAAGCCACCAAAAACAAAACAGACGTATAGCTGCAAAACTCTACTTTCAGGGTCCAAGCAAAATTACTGGTGCTTACAAAGCATTAGTATTACTGCCCTGCATACGTCTATTTTTTTGGATGAAACTTTGACACCTAACTCTTCCCACACCATTTGGCAAAGACCCATGAATGAAGGGTCAAATCAACCATTTTATTGAGGAGAGATGGGTTATGACTTTTATAAGTGATTGGATGCATGGTGTTCACACAGTTTTTAAAAAATTAAATAGAAATTGGGCTACATTTTGTGACATTATGCATTAGAATGTTGTAGAGACTTGGGAGTGGGCTCATATCGCTCGGCATAGCAAGCAGCAACAAACAGTGACATCACAACTTTATAGCCACTAGCAACCACTTACAGTACCCTTGCAACCGCAAGGGTTTACCAAAAATCCAACAGACATTCTAACTTAAACTCCACAATGCCCTTTAGACAGCCATTCTTTGTAGTATTCCATATTCAAGCCGTATAGACTTGTTTAAGATTCCATTTTGCCTAATATTTCCTATCTATTTGTCTGTCTGTCTAGCAACCACCCAGGTATCCTAGCAACTGGTACCCTAGCAATAGCAACACCTAGCAACCACCCAGAGTACCCTAGCAACCGCATAGAAACACCCTAGCAATCACCTTGAGTACCCTAGCAACCGTATAGCAACACCTTAGCAACCACATTGAGTACCTTAGCAACTGCACAGCAACAAATTAGCAAGGCCCCAGAGTTCCATAGCAGGCACATAGAAACACCTAGCAACCACCCTGAGTACCCCAGGTATGCCTTAGCAACCATATATATTATATATCATCACCCTAGTAATCAGCCTTAGTAAACTAACAACTGCATAGCAACGCCCTGAGAACCCTAGCAACCACATAGAAATACTAGCAGCCTGCCTGAGTACTTTAGCAAGCACCAAAAATACCCTAGCAGGTGCATAGAAACACCCTAGCAACCACCCAGGGTACTCTAGCAACATTATAGCAACAACCTAGTAACCATCCTGAGTACCTTAGCAACCGCACAGCAACACCCTAGCAACTGCAACAATGCTTGTATTCAAATTCTAACTGTCAGAACTCACAAATCCAGCATTTGTGCCCCGTTCTTGCCTTCTTTGTTCTTCTGTTATTAACTTTACCAGTCACACCTTTTCCATCTCTCTTTTTTTAGTCTGTCATTCTATCAACCACACTATCCATTTCTCTCCTATGGAGTTACACCCCATCCTTCAATTTCTTTCTTTATTATTTTCTTACTAAAAAAGGCCAGGGTTTCTCAGGCGGACATGAAGTTTGTTTCCCTAGTTTGCATTTATGTAAAAAAAACTTGCACTGCAATAAGTAGATACATTTCATTAGTTCATGTATTTGATGGGAATCGAGCCCACAACATTGGTTACTGATTAGGACCTTGGTCACGAACATGGAACACCAATAGTTAATCTATTTGCATTCTAATACCAATGTGTCTAAACACTATGCACTATGTCTAGACACCATGCATACTCAATTTTGCTAAATAAATAACCCTGTGACTTTACATAAAACATATGAATAAAGATTTAATATGGTGGAAAAACCAGGTGAAAAAATCTGTAGGTATGTGGAATCAGTGTGAGTGGAATCAAGGTATCTACACAGCTGTGTCTATAACACATTGTTCATAAAATATATCGAATCTAATATCTCGGTATATATTAAACATTTCTCTCTAGCACCACCAATAGGCAAATTTATATAACGTATATTTCATTATTTGTTATAAGCGGCTGACAATTTCATGCTTGGACCCCAAAACATAAAGGCAGATGCCAGAAGACAGACACATGGACTTCCAGCCAGACACACAGACAGACGAACTGCATGCAGTAGAGCGGGTAAAGGAAAGTATGGGATTGTGTCCATGTATACCTTCATATAGGCCCTGCAAATCCTCTCTCTTTTTTGACACTTTTTATTTAAAACACAAAGACGTAAGATTAAATACAACAGCAACAACACACACAGAAAGAAAAAGAAAACAAGCAAGCCCCTTTAAAATGTGCTTACATCAACCATCATATAGCTGGACCTGATATTGTCACATGATTAGCAGCTTGTAAACAACCTGTTTCAATTAAACGATTCTTTCTGAATGTGCTTCTATCTTACATTACAGATTTTCTAAAGCGGGAAATATGGAGACGGGCAAATATTTAAAAAAAAGCCATAGAATCCAATAAACTCAACTCCAGCTGCCAAAAGGGGGTCAGATGTATTTGACATTCACGATTATAGTGCTATCGGGAGGATAGGATGTATCATTTTTGATAGTGTTGGTCATTTAGCAGTAGTGGTCATTTTTGCAATGATGATAAATAAGCCTTTTAAATTACCAGGGCAACTGAACTCAAGAAACACATACAACTGGCAACATATAAGCCCCAATAATTCCAGAAGTGCTTATGAGAATAGAAGTAATTTCAGCTAACAATGTGAAGTGGCTTTACCTGCTTATAAACTTTGTTAGAGTTTGGGACTATAAATTACCCTGACCTGCTGACTGATAGCTGAATGTCAAGTCATTTCAACAAACATTTGCAAAACAAATTCAAACAGATCATTCATTTTGGAACCTGAGATTTCAGTGGTGACCAAATGAAGATTTAATTAAATTACCCCATTAAACAAATGCAGTATGTTGCATATGGAGGCACTGATGCTGTATAACATGAAGATGGCTCTGTACTGTACCTTGTTAAAGCTGCGTCCAGCTGAATCTTTCTCATTAGGTTTTAGCTCCTGAAGTTGTGCATCCAGTATATCCACAAGCTGTTCCATCAGCCGAACTGACAAGCTCACATCCCCTGCATACACAGGGCCCTGAGTGTGACGTGCCAACTCATTGGCCAGGTTTGCGGCATTTTCTCCACTCCGGATCTGAAGAGGGATGACGTTTTAAATAAAAAGTGAAAATTATTATGACACAGTGCACAATTCTTCTTGACATCTTCAAAGCCAGACTTTAGAGGTGAAAGAGAAGCCTGTCTCAGCAGTGTACCACTCACCTTCTGCGCCACCAGTGTCACCCAATGGGATGTACAATTACTGAGATCGGGCCCCTTGGGATTCCAGATCCCATCAATAGCCAAGCATAGAAATAAAGCGATTCCTGGTAAATGACACAAAGGAGAGTTTGTATAGTGATTTTAGGTCAGCACAACTGTGGTGGTCCTTATCTTCGTAATTAAAACATCGATTTTTTTTTATTTGAGATTTTTCTTTTTATTAGATATTCTAATTAATATAATAATAATAATAATATTCTTATTATTTAGATATTTTGAGATTTATTTTCTTTCTTCGATTTCTATACAAAACATTGTTTAAACAAAGACCAAATGAACTGATGTGAGCAAATAAATAACATTCAGATACATGACTTTCACTTATTACTGACTGCAAATGCTGCCACTTAAGATTTCTCCTCGTTTTCTAATAATGATGATGAAATGCTTGCCCCAGATTACAAACATTACTTAAATACCTGTTTTCACAGCATAAATACCTCGAGTTTCTTTAGGACAGGGACGCTCCACCATCACCCCATGGTGCGTTTGCGGCCAAGATATTCCTCGCCTCTCTGTACCATCACAGAAGCGCTTGCTGGAGGGGGAGATGCTGACAGCAGTGGGCTCTGTGGGCTCAGGGTAGCCCACAGCTGTGTCTCTGCTTTGTTTGGGGTTGGAAGTCATGGTGATGTTCAGTGGGAGTCTGTAGGCTGCGACTGTTGTGGTGCTCATGACAGGAGATGTAGTTCTTCTGGGCAGCACTGTTGATGTCACTTTATCTGAGATGGTCGGTACTGTAAGAGTGAGTTTCAAAGCAAGTTGATTAGCAAAAACTAACGTTGTGATATCAGCTTTTTCTATAACACAGTATATCCGCGGGGGTTAACAGTGACTGAAAGGGCACAATGAAAAATGTAGGGTAGTGTGTAAAATATGAGAAAGACAAGGATGAATTGGTATGTAGGCAACGTCTCAGTAATATAGAATTCAACTGATCACGTGTGTTTTATAGGGTATAAAACAAAAAACTAAACTGTGACATATACTGTGATTATGATATAAAATTATCTGGTTTTGTTCATGCCACTCCCCCTAGGGGTTTTTTGCATCAACATAGTTAAATGTTTATCACACTGTATCTAAAGTGCTTTGCTTTTCACTCTGATGAGTAACTGTATCATTTCAGGCCTCCGTTCTTGTCTTTCTTTGAGAAAAGTGCTGATTCACTCATCTCATTTCAGACTCCTCCCCTATTCTTGAAACAGCTTCTAACATCAGAATCTGACACCAAACACACTGACACAAACGATGAGAATGACTTGGGCTAATTAAACCCACAAGCACCTGACGGACATCAGTACAATATTTTATCTCCACAGCTGAAATTCTGAAGAACGCTGGAGTGATCAGCCGTATTGTATACTGTAATTTACGTGTACTTTATGTATACTTTGTAATTTAAGAAGTGCTAATAGAAGAGCGAAAAGGGAGGTGAATCACTGTGTCTGATTGCGTCTGACTGCATTGTGGTTTTAACCCATTTCATTTCCCAGATGTCTGCTAAAGGGGTGCCTTTCACAAGCGCCCAAGCGATCTAGTAGAGTATGCACACAGTCTGAAAGGGGACAACACACCCTGGAATCCACAATCCAATGGGATAGCCTCTGCTTGGAGACCACTTCTGACAGTTGTCAATATCATAGCAGTGGTAATTTTGTGAATTTCTTTAACAAAATAGATACTGTCAGAGAAAACAAAAATCATAAACATGCCTGCAAAACAATCACATCAGATGGTGCATCATAATTTGTCCAAGGTACAACTTTAGTCATTCTCTACTATGGAAAAGGATGAACACACAACAACTTTTACCATTTATTTAAGAAAAACTTAAAAAGGTGGTGTCTTCATAGATATGTTCTTTCCTGGAAAGAGTAACAGTATCTGCAAGAATTTCCAGTCAGGATTTAGACCTAGTAGTACACAGACATAGTAGTGCATAGACTGTTCTCATCAGTGTGACAAATGATTTGTTCCCATCAGCTGATCGTGGCTGCATCTCTCTAATAGTTCTACTTGACCTTACCGCAGTCTTTGACCTTTGCTTTTTACCCTGTATATACTACAGGGAGCAATTATTGACAGACATGTTTTTATTGTTATATTGATTATACTCAGCTAAACTTTTCTTTGAGGCCCAAAAAGATGCATAAATTCACCAAACTAACAGAAGGTATAGTTAATATCAAAACTTGGATGACTAGGAACTTTCTACTACTAAATTTAGACAAAACAGAAGAGAGATTGACAGCATTAAAGCGCCAAGTGAAAGACAGGTTTAATGACAGGGAAATTGTATCAGGGAAAATACACATACTGGATTAGAGGGGGAATCACTACATATATGGCACCTAGTCCAGTACAAGGGCTGACTGTGGGCATGCACACGAACACTGTGCCCTGGGGTGAAATTCTTCCTTGATCTTGCTCGCTTGCTTAATGCATACTGTAGAAATCTCAGCCCAGGGGTCGCCAGCCTATTTCCTCTGTCCAAGGGAGAAGGCATCACAAGTGAAGACACAGGGCAAGTCCTCCCGCCCACTAACTAGACACATGACTTTCGGTTACTGTCTGTTTTTACAAAACACAAAACAACTTATGTTCCGATTAGTTTTAAACAGGTTCTCCCTACTAAGTGATGCACCCACTGAGACACCTGTTGAAAGTGCCTTAGTTATCGGAGACACTATTGTACCAGCACCATATTGGCTATATACCAGCTACCGTAGTCATGGAAGAAAAGAAGAAAGGTACCAGGGCAGGGCGAAGATGTGTGGCCCCAAGGAACCAACCATCCAGCTAAAAGCACTCTGAACTGGGTGGAGGGTCTGACTCATCCTCCTGCTCAGAGGAGTGTAGCCCACTCTCTGATAGAGTAAATGACATCTGATCCCTAGGGGGAGCTGCGGCGTCACCCAGCAGCTCTGATCCCGACATTACAGAGGACCTAGGGGAACTGCTAGGAGAGAGAGCGAGAACCGCTGACTGCTCCATCTCAACAATACAAAAATCTGAATGAAAGCAAGCGTCTGGCTTTATATACCCACTTCCGGATAGGCGTGACTCAACCCGCAATTCCTTTGCCCAGTGCTCATTGGCTTTTTCCTCTTGGGCCAATGTTTATTGGCGTGTTTTTTCTACTACTAGAAGGTGATTGGGCTCTCAAGTGGGACCACATATGTTGGTATGTTGACTTAGCAGAAAATGTGACTAACTAAAAGGAAACAAGGGATGCAGTTTTCATACTACCTAATAAGATTAACTCTTAAGTCGCCACAAGTGGCAACTCTTTGCCATACATAAATCTCACCCTTCAGACAAACCAGAAGCATGTGTATTCTCTGGACAGAAAATCTGTATTATCGAATCGCTTATCATTTGTCAGTCTGACCCTGTCAGCCTCTCTAAATAAAACACTCAATACTTGTTCAAACATCTTAAAGCGCTGATTATATTCTTCCAAAAACATGGGGAGGAAAAAACAATGTGGACGAGCGTGAGAGAAAATACATTTATAGGCCTGTACAATTTTCTTTTGATTATGCCAGGCAATTTTACAGGCGGACAGGAGATGAAATCTCGGGACATCGTCCATTAGCGGTCTAAGGAAAAGCAGCCTCAATTATAGGGCTGTCACGATAACTCCTTTTTGCTATGCGATATATTACACTAATATTTATTGCGATAAACGATATTATTGCCATTTTTAAGACCATTTTATACCATTGGTTATTCAATGACAATATAATAGCATAATAATGCAAGTGCACTCTTTCAAAGAACAAACAAGGCTTTATTTTTAAGCAGTTATGTAGTGGATGGTCAAGCTCATATATGGGGTCATATTTGAGCTTGATCACATATCTGTAGTGGCAGAGTAAAAGATGTCTTTTATCTTCTTCAGAATGTCGTCTTTTACTTTGCTGTACAAGGATGGAATGGCAGTTTGGGAGATGTACGTTTTCTTTGGCAATTTGTACTGTCTGTCTAAAGTTTGCAGCATATTTTTAAATGCTGGTTTTTCTACCGTGTTTAACGCTGCATCTCTTTGGCTATATAGCGAGTTACGCTATCCGCGAGTGTGCGCCATTGCGCGCTGTCACGTTTATATTTGCACTGTCGGGAAAAGGCATCTGTAACAGATAGCTGTCTGGAAGACCCCTCTCCAGCTCCAGCAGCGGTTGTTGTTCCAAGGTTGAAAAACTGGGTGGGGTGGTTATGTTTTAAGTGAGATTTTAGGTTAGTCGCGTTGCCTCTAAAAAGAAAAGAAACACTTTATAACACAGTGGGTTCGCACTCTCTCTCTCTTCTGTGTGTGCATGCGGGGACGCTGCCTGAGCTCCGCCTCTGACACAGACAGCATTCATTTTTATATAAAAATGACTATAATAATTATATTGTATGATAAACAAATTATTAGTCGCAATATATCGCGGCACCAAAAATGACCGCGCTCATTTCCATATATCGTGCGATAAGTCGATATATTGACTATCGCGACAGGCCTACTCAATTAGTTGTCAATTTATGAGTCGGTAAAGTCACACTCTGAAATCAGAATGCAAGGATAAATAGCCAAAGAAAGACAGGACCACTTAATAATAATATGAGTCCAAGAGTGAAGGGCAATGCTAGGTGGTCTGCTAAAAAAAATCTAAAACATCATTAACATTGGCTTGAGGTTATTAGGTATGAGAATTAAGCAGGGACCTGCTGATTCAATATTACATTGGCCACAATCTCATAATATTGTGATTTTTGTTATGTGTACTATTAACAATTGTGATATTACATTTTCTTAAAACTGCACCAAACAACAGTGATTTGTAGTTATTTTTTTAGCTCATTACGAGATGGGTTCTTGTTTGAACAGAAAAAGTGTGTGTGCTTTGCCCTAATGCTACTACAGTATACGCACAGGTTTAATTTTATACTATAATATAAAAGGCCCATGAAATCAAAATCTAACATTTGTGGTTTTGAATCCATTTATACATGAGTGTGTATAGTTTGCTACGCCAACCTTATCTGTAAACTGCCTCACCTCCAGCATATTGTCAATAAGTCTGTAACACTCCACCTTTATTGAACGAAAATGTACTGTACACTGTGGATGTGTATACAGCATTTTAATGTCATTTTCTTTTGGCCAAACAGACAGAATTTTTTTTCACTATTTTTTCAGACAGACACTATTCACAAAATTTTTTCACTATTTTTTCAGACAGAAAAAGTAGTGATGACTGGCACATAAAGGCATTTCCTAATTTTATCTGATTAAACACTCTATGAAATGAGAATGCCCCTTCCCTGCCACGGGCTAACATTATTTTCTTTATATGTTCCCCGTTGTGATCGTCTTTGGAAGGCTTTCGCTTCTTTCCCATAGACGAAACAAGCACTGGCTCATCGATACCATCAAAGTTGTTCATTTTATAACACTGAAAACACCTATTCAAAAGACGACAGACCTGTGTTTTACTGACAGTTTGCGTGTTGGAAAAGTGTGCTATGATTGGTCGAATGGATATATTGCGTTTTGCTGAAAATCAGGCGTTTATCGCGTTTTGGGAAAAACGGGAAGAAACAGTGCAGGGAAACACAGCGGATATCGCGTTTTGTTAAAAATTGATGACAGAACTTTGAATGGAAACCAAATGTGAAGCTTATTTTAGTGGTATCTCGTTTTTTTTAAAACTGGCGTTTATTCCGTTTTGGAACCAAACTCTTCATATGCTGTCTAAATAAATAAATAACTATGCACATGAAACAATTTCAAAAGGTTTAAAAATGGATTTAAACAAAAAAAAAGAAAAAAAAATACTATTCTATTCATGTAATTCTATTTCTTTCAGCTTAAAACATCTCTTTACTAGGCATCATGCCGGAGTTGCCAAATGCAAATGTGTTTATCCAAAGCTTTCATTTTGAGGCAGGTTTATCACATGGTGATTGTATCACAGCATAATAACAATGTGGGATCTTGCATGCGTATGTGGAGTCTGGAAACGCCACATTAAAATGCCATTCCCGTAAAAAGTGTATTTTGCTGTATCTAAAAATTGTGAGCTAATAAAATAAAAGACTCAAAAAAATGTATAGAAATAAAAGTCAACACAGTTATCAGTCTCTCCTGTTATCAGTTTGTGAATGTTGAAAATCTGCACACTCAGACAGCACAACCCATCGTCCTGTGCAACTGCCCTCCTGTCCCAAGTGTGTTTTATAAATATGCTGGCTAATTTGATAATGCACGTTTTTTTAGCTGTAGTTCATTTCCATTTTTTATACCAGTGAAATAGGATAAAGCAATATAAACACCTAATTCTTAAACTCTACAGAGATAATCATGGCAATAAAACCATCCAATTTTGCAATTTGTGAACAATGTGGTTGTGTATTGGGAGGTGAACTGTTTAATTTGGAAAAATGAAGATTTGTTGCATCGCTAGCGCAATTCTAATTTCTCTAGGAACCCCAGATGTGGATAAAAAACACAAAACTATGGTTTAAATATCTGAATTTGTCTTTTCCCACTGTTCCAGACTCAAGGACGATTCTAAGGGCCCTGGTCACACTGGGGGCCCAGCAGAACTACATACTTTGACATATGATTTTGGTATTTAAATTGCCTCTTTGCACAATAATCTATTAGGAAGCACCCCTCTGTGCCAAGAGCTTGTGTGTCCCCTTAAGACGTTTGCGGGTTATTCATAAACGCGGTTCTGAACTGCGCGCATTATTTAGGTAGATGGCAAGACTCAAGAGATGCCGCAGCCATCAGGATACCAAAAAGAGGAAAGAAAAGCGTGAAAAGAATGAGACGGGAAAGACAGCTAGTCACCCCGTTTTTCAAATAAAAAAGGTGACTTATTGTTCCCTGTTTTATGTTATGATTCTGAAGCTAGTTGAAGCTGTTTGAAGCTTTATGAAGCTGTTTTAAGTAACAAAACAGAAATTCTCTGTTACTCACCCCGATGTTTATTCACTGGAAGTTGTAACAATAGTAATAGAGCAGCATTCAAAAAAGAATAAATTAATAAAACTGCTTTAGTGATGTATATTCAAGGTTTCTGCAGCATTGAAACAGTTTTCTGTGATGACTCGATCGAAATTTACGCTGTAGTCATTTAAATCTGCTTTAATTATCACTAGAGAAAATTGTCAATTTTCTCTAGTTCCTCGAGGATCTCGGATTTTGCTGTGAGAAAAGCATGCCGTTTGGCACTTGAGGAATAATTATATGACATTAAGAAAGTGTTTCATTAGTGTCATTAGAGACAGTACAATGGTGTTCATTACTACTAGTACTGTTTTTAGTTATTTGTATATAGTTGCATATATAAATGCATAATTTCAGTTAATTTAATAAACTGTTCAAATGTATTGATTGTGGCTACATGTGGCAAGAAGATAATTGGGGGATGGGGTCTTGGGGCCTGGAGTAGAAATTAGCCAGAAACCCTAGCAACGCCCCTGCACCTGTGGCCACAAATTCAATATTAGTACATTGAATAGCTTGTTGCTTATCACTTTGTTGCTTGTCTTCTGTTAGGATAATGAATTATATTATTAGCTGGAATTACTATTTATTTAAGTTTGATTGATTATTATTATTAACACCATGACATGATTATTATTTTTCACACCATGCCTAGGAACAACTTACAGTATACCTACGAAATAATGTAACAGCTTACTGTTTTATGTTTGTGTTTGAAATAAAATCCCATTAAGTTCTATTATTTAGAAAAAAAAAACATAATACATTAATTTCTTCTTTTGTGTTTTAGCAAAAGAATAAAAGTTCACTTTTTGCAAAGCACACAGCACTGTATTTATTTCTGTCCTGTGAACGTGTGAAAAGTAACACCTGTTTAGCCAAATGTCTTGAGATTTAAAGCTTTAGACCCCACTAAACACATGGGCATTACATTTCTGCTGATCACAGATGACTAACAGGTGTCAAACTGTTGTGCAAACTGACTGATGTGCTGCTGTGACAATCCACTAGTGTTGTCACAATACCAAAATTATGAGTTAAATATTTCGATAGCAATACTGAATTGATACCATGACAAAAAACTAAAACACATGCATTTTTAATATTAAATTTTAAATATTACACACAAGAGCAGAAATTCAGCGTGGGATTGCTGGTGTTGAATACATGTTTATGCTAATAATCCAAAAAATGCAAACATTTATGAATCTGCACATTTGTATTAAATACATTATTAAATTATTATAATAATCATTTAATAATCATAATAATCATTTATTAATAATAATAATCATTTATAATACATTATAAAATACACAAATGTACTAATCAAATAATAACTTTTCTTTCAGTCTGTAATTTCATAATCAGCGCGAGCCAGCACTCTCACTGTGCGTGTGTGCAGTGATCTATGTGTAAAAAAACACTCTTGCTTTTTTCCAAACGTACATCATAATTTTCATTGGTTTCAGTATTTAACATTTCATTTAACATTGGCAAAATTTAATGAAATATTGACAAAATAAAAAATGTATTTGTTTTTAAAAGTAATAAATTACATTACAGTGCATCAAGAATATTTTAAATAAACATGAAATAGGCCTACACATTGGTAAACAGGTTACTGATCGGCCACTTTCATTTCTTTTAGCTTTCTTTTGTAAAGACTTTCAATTGCAAAAAGCTACATAACAAGAAGCACTTCGCAGTATGTGATGTGCTATGTAGTCTAGTTAATGATGTCAGGGAGATATAAGAACAACAAAATCACTGAATTACAGAAAAAATGTACCAAACATCATACTTTCAGCAATTTCCTATTTAAATACATTACATGGGCTTAAATGGTTCCACAGTGATTACTGAGGAAATAAAGATATATTCACATCAAAATAAAAAAGATAAATATATTAAGTTATGTTTAGAACATATTATGCTTTTAACTTGATTTCATAGTTATTCTTTTTATGTCCCATCTTCTAAATTATTGAAGTTGTTCTCATACAAAGTTTGCATATGCTAGCTGCTTTTTGGGTCACTGTACCATTTAAGCCCACCTTGAAAAAAACTCAATTTTTGAAAATATTTAACAAACCCATTTCTAATACTCCAGCCACGTTGTGCATATTATGACTACTGATTTGACCTTGTGATTTGCTCGCTATGCCAACTAGCAAAACTCATCTTTCTAAATGAACCCAAATAGATCAAATTAACTAAGAACAACTTCATAATACACAAAAAACAAAACATTAATCTCTTAAATTACATAATATGGATGTACTTCGCAAATTAATGGTTGAAAATAGTTGTGAGATGATTTTTTCTGAGGGATCCCAAAGCACCAAAGTTTTGAGGTGACTTAAAGTGAGCCCTCTTGAGACTGCATGAATATGGTTGGGCTTAACTCAACAATTACAAATGTGATTTGTGTTCAACAAATACTGACATGTTAGTAAGAAGTTGTCGGATTTGATAAAATAATAAGTAACACAAGACAAGACCCTCTTTTTTATATTTGAAGTTAAAGTTGCAAGTGGGCTTAAATGGTACCTGGGCTTAATGGGTACACTTACCCTATATGACACATTCATTAATATATTTTGTGTGCCTTTGTGTTTTGACAGTCTGTCTCATATCTTTGTGTTATTTATGCATGTATTTATATTTTAAAATAGTTTATTATACTTACTGTTATTGTTTATATATATATACACAAGAAGCGTGGTCCCTTCACAAGACCACGAATAAGAGAAAAACGACACGGGAATCAGTAGCACTTTTTCGTGAGCGTTTTGTGTGGAGCTGAATGGGGGTTGGGGGTGTCAGAAGGGGCGCGGCCTGATTTACTGTGAGTGACATGATTTGACGAAACAACGCTGCAAAAGCGCATGAGAAGTGTAAAAATAGTCTGTTGTTTTAAAACTATGGCATGACAAATCAGACTGTGGTGGGCCGAGAAACACTGTACTTACGTTTAACCATTTTATGTGTGAATTTTTATGGAAGTAATTTAATGACAAATGTATTTGAAAAAAGTATGATGAATTACACAAATCGAAAAAAAAGGCACCGCATAAACAGTGCTTGCATTTTAATGTATTGTATTTTCATGGTTGTATATTTAAACACTGTGAATATTTCAGCTGAAAACATTTACACACACTGTTTAGTTGTTAAAAATTCAATAGTCAATATTCACCTTATAAAGTTCGTTTCCAAAACATTCAGTTTGTCTAAGAATGCCATTGATAATATTAGCCAGGCAATTTTTGGCCCATTTTATTTCACTTCACAAATTCGTTTCCAAAAATTTAGTGGATCAAATTCGACGGAATATTCAGCAGAGTACATCTGGGGACACAGGAAAAGCAGCAGAGCACCGATGCATAATCTCCATCTGCTGTTAGTCTCCTCACCAGCAGGTGGTGCAAGCAGGTGTTGACGAAGACCAAAGCAACAGGTAGAGACGAGCTTCCGTTTGTCTTCCCTGTAGTCTTATGCCATCTGAACGTGTCATCATCCTTAGCATAAGCTTGTGTTTTTGTGCTGAAGTCGCTCTGTTTGGCTTTTATCTTTGTGCTTTCAGAATAATATTTAGATAATAAATAGTTTCTATATGCGTTAATATGTCTGTTTAAATCGAGCCAGCTGATTATGTATTTGTAAAGTCTTTTCTGATAAATTAAAGATTTAACTAATTGTCAAGCAAACATTGCATAGCTTGATTTAGTGCACTCATATGAGGTTCCGTTTTATGAGGTTCCGTTTGTGCCAAAAACATGTCGTCTTCCCTGTCGTCTGCCTTGTCGTCTGATTATGTCGTCTTCCTTGTCGTCTGATTATGTCGTCTTCCTTGTCGTCTGATTATGTCGTCTTCCTTGTCGTCTGCCTTGTCGTCCTCCCTGTCGTCTGCATGTGTCATCGTCCTTGGCATAAGCTTGTGTTTTTGTGCTCAAACAGCTCAGTTTGGCTTTTATCTTCGTGCTTTTAGAACAATATTTAGATAATAAACGGTTTATATATGCGTTAAGTCTGTTTAAATTGAGCCAGCTGGTTATTTATTTGTAAAGTTGTGTCTGATAAATTAAAGATTTAACTAATCATTCCGTAGCGTGATTCAGTGCATTCATTGTACGCGTTTTATAATTTGGTTACAAATATTTGATACGTCTTTATTTCTCTTATCTAGCGTTTCCAAACAATGTGTAACTATTATTATCTTAACACTTTAAATACAGAAGTCATGTGGTCAACCACGGTAATTACCTTCCCGGTTTTTGTAAACTCATTTTGTTACATAAAACGTATAAACTAGCCCACAGCAGCACGTTGTATTAAATACATGTATTAAATGTATTAATTTATAAAACGTAAGCTTTGCTTTACTTATTTCAAAGAAGATCTCGTCTCTTGATAAGCTTAATGAGTTTATTCATAATTTTCCCGTATTTTGGGGTGATAAGACAAACCGACCTCAACTGGTGCCACAGACATTTGCAAGCAGAAGATCAGTTGGTGGCAATGCACACGAAAATTGGTGCATGTTAAGATTACTGCCATTGATTATTGGGCATTTGGTGTCTGCAGATGAACCTGTGTGGCTCGGCTCATGATTTTAGACTTGAAGGATACTGTGGAACTGGTTCTGTCTTTGGTTCATACAGATGAGACAATTGCATTTCTGGAATGCAAGATCTCTGAACACGTCACTATTTGGAGCATTATCCAGAAATGATTAGCTGCTTCGATCCTTTGGTTTTCCTTTGGACATTGCGTTTTGAATCAAAGCTTAGCTACTTCAAACAAGTAGTTAGGCACACAAATTGCTTCAAGAACATAACATTTACTTTGGCAAGTAAGCACCAATTAATGGCTGGATATAACCTTCACAAACCCAGGTGTGAAAAGACCACCTTTCTGGTCACACATGTCTCCAATGTCGCTGTTGAGGTCCTGAAAGAGTATGTTGTACATTGCCTTAATGCTAGGTATCCTGGTATCACCACTGTCAGTGTTGCTCGGAATGTCTCTTGTGATGGCATTACATATCGCAATGGCATGATAATTGCCTATGGGTCTCTTTGTGGGTTTCCAGAATTTGCCGAAATTACACAAATTTGTATAATCAAAGACAGTCTTGCTTTTATTGATAAAAAATTGTCTTCATTGTATCACAAGCACTTCAGGGCCGTTGAATTGGTACCAAACTAATGAAATTTGCTTCATTCCCCACAATGAGTTAAAAGACCCATACCCTCTTGCTGACTATATGGTTGGAGGTGTCCGAATGATTACCCTAAAAAGACACATACTAATTGATAAGGTACAGCATCCAGCCACTGAAGTTCTGTAGGGCTACTGTCAATTCTGATATGACAACTATTAGGTTTTTATGTTAGAGGGCCATGGCACAAACTCTCAACAAAATTTATCATATGAAGTTTTAAATGTCCAATTTCCTTAGGGGCTTCAAATGGGTAAACAGAGTCTAACAGAGTCTTGTAAAAATTTAATGCTAGTTTTATTTTATAGTAAATGTCAATTTTATAGTCAATAGTAAAGCTCAGTCTGCTGGCATTGTACTAATATATTTATCCATCTCTCTCTTTCAGAAAGGTTTGATGTGATGGCTACCTCAGCCAAGCTTTTAGTAATCTTGGGAGATGACATGTAACTGTGTAACTGAGATAACTGAAAGGTTAATTCTCCCAACTGGTATACCAGACTCATTGAATGACCTTAAACGAGAAATCCAAACACAACTCAGAGTCCATAAAAATGTTCAACTTCAATTCAAAGATCTTGATTTTAATGATTTTGTTAACCTCAGTTCAACTTCAGACATTCAGGACAGAGCCACACTTAAGGTGATTCAATTGCCTTCATCTCCAAGTTGCTCTTCTGCTCCATCTGTGCCAGAGGTAACCGAGATGTCTTCAGGATCATTCTGTAACACAGACATAATCTCATCTTCACATTCATCATCTTCTTAATCCTCACAATTATCTGCACATTCGACTTCAAAATCTCTGTGCGGTGTTAGAAGTCAGATGTGGCCTCAAAGTTTTCCAATACCACAGTTTAGGTTTGATGCTGAGATGCAATTGCAAAAAGCTCAACTTGCTTATCAAACAGATGGTACTGTTCTCAGCCCCAATACCAAGCTGAAGTCCGACATTTTGGATGCTTTAGCTTCAGAAATAATAAAGTACAGAGCATACCCCTCAACTGCAGATATTAATGATATAGCTGCTGCTTTGGTACAGAAGTTCCCTTGCCTCAACGAAAAGTCTCTGTGAGCGGCTACTATGCCTGGAAAATAAGTTTAAAATACAAGATGGCAAACTTCCGAACAAAACTGAGAAACATCTGTAGCGTATCAGCCGGGTTGGAAAGCGTTATTTACAACACTATCGCTCTTCCGCTGAAACGAGGGAATTTAAGCCGTAGCTCAAAGGGAATAATAAGTAT
>JAZGTK010001325.1:30997-41809 GCA_036877625.1 Ambastaia sidthimunki
TGCTATGTAGTCTAGTTAATGATGTCAGGGAGATATAAGAACAACAAAATCACTGAATTACAGAAAAAATGTACCAAACATCATACTTTCAGCAATTTTCTATTTAAATACATTACATGGGCTTAAATGGAACATACTGGGCTTAAATGGTTCTACAGTGATTAATGAGAAAATAAAGATATATTCACATCAAAATAAAAAAGATATATATTTTTTATTATGTTTGAAACATATTATGCTTTATTTAATAGAACTTGATTTCATAGTTATTCTTTTTATGTCTCATCTTCAGAATTAAGTTGTTCTCATACAAAGTTTGCATATGCTAGCTGCTTTTTGGGTCAATGTACCATTTAAGCCCACCTTGAAAAAAACGAATTTTTTTAAAATATTTAACTCACTCAAACCATTTATTGTGCTTTAATTAATATTGATGTGAAATGCATCAGAAAACATTTAGTTCATACACTTAATATTTCTAATACTCCAGCCGCGTTGTGCATATCATGACTACTGATTTGACCTTGTGATTTGCTCGCTATGCCAACTAGCAAAACTCATCTTTCTAAATGAAACCAAATACGTAGATCAAATTAACTAAGAACAACTTCATAATACACAAAAAACAAATCATTAATCTCTCGAATTACATAATATGGATGTACTTCGAAAATTAATGGTTGAAAATAGTTTTTCTGAGGGATCCCAAAACACCAAAGTTTTGAGGTGACTTAATGTGAGCCCTCTTGAGACTGCATGAATATGGCTGGGCTTAATTTAGCAATGACAAATGTGATTTGTGTTCAACAAATACTGACATGTTAGTAAGAAGTTGTCGGATTTGATAAAATAATAAGTAACACAAGACAAGACCCTTTTTTTATATTTGAACTTAAAGTTGCAAGTGGGCTTAAATGGTGCCTGAGCTTAATGGGTACACTTACCCTACTTATGAAAGGTTACATAGTCAAATTATTTTTTTTTACCCACACTTACAAAGTGTTAGCAAATCTATAAATTGAACAACACAATTTGCAGCAACAAAAGCAACCCAAAAACAGAAGTAACAATAGCAACTGTTGGCATTGCTATGTGGAAGTGTCTACCAAAGCAACAAAGCTGAGAAAAATTTAACTTGATGTAAACACTTGTTTACATGTTTACCCAGCTGTTGTGTACATAATTATGCAATACAGACCAAATTCAAAGTTACACCACTGATGTCACAAACCCACTTAGCTGCATGCTGTGACTGCATTTTAGACTATATTTGCATTTAGTATTGTCGCTTGTACCCTAATTGCTTAAACAAAACAAATGCAAACTGTACATTTACATTACATTTATTCATTTGGCAGACGCTTTTATCCAAAGCGACTTACAGTGAATTCAAGGTATACATTTTTATTTGCAACCTTTGCGGCTGCTAACACAATGCTCTACCAGTTGAGCTACAGGAACACTGTACAAAATCACTGTTGTGATAGTATTATGGGAAAGGACAGAAGCAGATGAAATCCCCAACAATAAGCTCTTCTCAAAAGAAAACACGGTCTGATACTAAAATACACCACAAAGAGGATTTAACGCTAATGAGATTACTATCTCCAAAACACTACTTAAAGGAGTAGGGAAGTGGCATTTATGCAGTGTGAGCTGAGAGCACTTCATGTCTTCCTACTGAGGAAAAGAACTGAAATCTTCTTGGTCTGTGTTTCCTCTTTGGCTGGCTTTCCAAATTGTGAATGAACCAGAATAGAGAATTTTGAGCAACAAGCACTATCCAAGTTCATTTTCCATTGAACTGCCCATATGAGCTGCACACTTTTCACTGCAAACAAATTTTAATATCGTTGAGTTTTATTTCAAGACAACTTTCTCTGTGATTTATTTCAGCTTTCTTCCCCAAGAAAGTATGAAAACAGCAGAGTATAATGCAATATAATGTCAATAAATGTAATGACAATATAATGCCACAAGTTTTACACACCTTTTCTCTTTGCAGTTGCATTTCTTCTACATGTTAGTATAGGACAACAGTATCCCTGGTACACTTTTTAAAGGCTGGAAAACATAATAACCCAAAGTACAACTCGGAGTCAAGGCTTAAAAGGTAGCTCATAAAGTCCAGTAATGAGATTTAATGAGATGCTTGGTGGCCAGGTATTGCTGAGGGACTTCTCCAGTGCATCATAATAGATGCAATTCATTTTAACCTTCAGATGCTTCTCTATTTCAGCAAAAGAGACATTATTTCAGCAACACTATAGTTTCCTTTTAGAGAAAGTTATTTTATTACATTCTATATTGATAGCTGAAATGAAAAGTACAGTTTTATACTGGTGCGTTTGGAGAAGCTTGTGGCTATTCAGTATGCATTAACAAACTAGTTGATGTTGCATGCAGACCAATGAGGGTGTTGCATCTGTTCAGTACAGGGATGCTGCTGTAAAGCTGTGCTCCTCTGAACACTAAACTCCACATATGTTTATCATGAAACAGACCAGCTGTCCTAGTTTAAGATCTGGTTTTATAACCACAGTAGACTAAAATTGATTTAAAAGCACACATTAGCTCATGACACTGGCTCATGACGACACGTTTTCTTTAAAAAAAAAAAGCATCTGGATTGTTTTTTGTTTGTTTACAAGGCACTCTATCACAACTGGAAAAAACGGCTGCCAACATTGAACAAAACTGTAGGGTCCTGGAAAGATGTCTGAGGTGTCAGAAAAGAATGAATATTTAAGCTTCTTGTTGGCAGCGCTACAATTCAGAGTTGATACACTGCTGTGATCACCCACAGATGGCAATTATAATAATTCAGTTGTTAATCACATTTACATACATGTGAGCACCAAAGTGAAAATTGGCTCGATGCATCCTTCCCCCATCATGCATTATGGGCCAATTCAAATTCTAGTGCCTACATTGACTTAATTGTGGCTCGGCAGGAGGGAGATTCAAGTCTCGACCTCTGTGAGCAGGCTGGCAGAGGACAGACAAAAGCAGACAGAAACAAACAGGCTTGGTAAAAAGGGGTCACCATTGCAAAAGGATGATGGATGCCGGAGCGACTGCTTACAGCAGTTTTCTGTTCAGAGAAGTAGGTGTGGATAATTGCACTTATTCTCCTCCTGCTGACAGTAGAAAGCTGTCCAGTGATACATCTGGTGCCACTCAGCTCTTAAAAGAAGAATTTCAAATCCTGTCTAGCTAATGGCCTTTGAAGACTGATCTCTTCTTCTGTGAAGAGCAATTCCTCGAGCCTTGTTGTAGGCAATGATACCAGCGTCTTACCACGGGCAGGCTATGCATTTTCATTTACGCTTGCCAAATGATGCTGAGACAATGAGTTGAAACAGTTAAGTAGGGTCATGTCTAATCTTCTTGTATGTGCTGTTCTTTCAGAATGAGTCAGCTTACTATGATAATCAACCTTCCCAGGAAGTTACTGCAACAATCACACATAAAAGTAAGTCATGTCTGGTTACAGTTGAATCACTACTTGAAATTAAAACTCACACACCTGTGACATGCTACAAGTGTTAGGTGCACACTTAAAAAAAAAAGGCCTTTCTACAAAACCAAACAAAGAGACTATAATAAGTCTTACCTTCGGCTGGATCATGTAGTCCAAACTCAAGGTTGTATTGGAGAATGTAAAAATTATTCCACAAGTATAGCTGGTTATCCCTTGGGTTATAATCTACAGCGGCAATGTACTGGAACTGGTCAGGAAAGAGAATGTTGGTATGCTCCCCTTGACCCAGTTTGGTGTTGTATACATAGTCAATCTGGCTTCTGCTGGCGTTGCTTTCATTCTCTTCATATGTGGAGTGCACTATGTGTAGCACACCGCAAACCATGAAGGCATTGGAGGCTGAACGTTTGTCATAGGCCGTTTCCCAAGTGGCTTCAAAGCGTAGGGTATACGGATTGAGTTTGCTGAGAACAATACGTCCATTGTTATGCTCGGTTGCATAGATGACCCACAATCCCCGCTCATCCACCGCCAAATCAATATCGGTTTTGCCGCCCCACCGATACGGTGAGGTATCATGGTAGTTGGCATTGGCAACAATGGCCTCACCGCTCTTAATCCGAGACCTCAAGTCAAATTTGACAATATTTCGTGTGCGCTCCTTGTTGAAAAAGATGGCTCCATCATAAGCCACAAATCCAGTTCCATCCACGCGGTGTGGAAGCCTGTATGTAGTCGTCTGCCGACCACTCCGTAAGTCACCAAATGAGGCATATTCTGTTAGTGTGTCTGTGCGGTACGGAGTCCATGGCATGAAGTAGATATTGTCCCCGGCCTGCAGGGGGTCTTTGCACCAGGCTCCAGATTGCTGTTCGGCCTCAAAGACAAAGGCTGGATCCCCGACTGCTTTCAGAATCCCAGGGCAAATGAAAACTGAAAGAAAAAGATCAGGAAGCAATAACAAGACTTAGAAAACCAATCAACAATGTATTGATCTGCTACACATATTCTTTAGATCTAAAATATGTAAACTAATACATCACAATCTTATTTTGGCAGTGTCAAAACTGGTGGTGCGTGCATAATTGAAATGAAACACAAGAAGTTAAGTGAGAGCAACTTCACAGATTGTTTTGAGTTGGCCTTGCTAGCTGAGATAGCTCTCAAACGCGTTTATCTGAGAGTAACAGACTAAAGGGAAACCAAACAGTGAAAAACCCCTGCAAATGAAAACAGATGAGAGAGATAACGCTAGTAGACAGGTAATTTTCATTCTGGAATTGCTACCTAAATAACCACGATTCTTTATACGCCAATGGTACATGGCAGGTTTGTCGGATGTGTGGCAAAAGCCATACCTTTAAAAATAAACACATTCATTATGTTTGAGGAAAGAACAGAGGACAGATACGAAGCCAGAGGTCAAGGACAGGGGACATTATGTCAATGCTGTTCAGGACAGACAGCCAAAAGAAAGCATCTTTACTTATGCCATAGCAAAACAAACTACAAATAGGGGAGAAAGTGAGGCCCTTGTGCCGAACACAACCGCATTTGGGTGATAAACCGGTTAGATATGTCTGCCCAGTCTGTGATGAACAGCATATCACATGCAAATGGTTGCAGGTAGGTGGCCTCTCTCTAATCCAAGTTTTTTTTTGAAGAACAACCCAACAATGTTTTTTGGTGTGTTGCTTTAAAAGATTTTGTCAATATTGATATGATGTAGGGAGATAAGGGAGGAGAGGGGTGGAACGTTCATAACCATACAACACAAAACAAGGAGAGCTGAGAACCAGACCAGTCATTTACCTTTTTGCTCCACTTCTATTTTCAAGCATGAAAAATGAGTGTGGAAAAAGCGTCAAGGGAGAGAAAAGGTTAGAACGAGCCCAAAATCAATATTAACATATACATGTCAGCAAGTTTGAATCAAAGACAACTTCTAATGGGAAAGAGGTATACAGTACATGCAGAATAGGTACAACATCTGAGGAAGAGGAATGATTAATTATATTATATATAAGTGGACACCTAACGATAGTTATAACATAAAAGAAGAAAAGCAGCAAGATAAAGCGAGAGAACAATTATTAGATGCTTATTCACATCATGAAAACAACCCCATGATATTTTCAAACAATTGATTAATGATCAGTACAGAGTGGTGGAATATATGATAAAAACAAACAAAGCAAAATCTCTGTTCCCTTTCTGTCACTTACCTGACATTGTGTCAACCAATTGACAACAGGAGTTGACCTTGGAAGACCAATCACTCTGCTTCTTATCAGAAAACGGCAATGAGAATTGACCTTAAAAATAAAGCACCAAAAGGAATCAGTGGTGGTGGGATTTGCATGCTAATCTCCGCCGCAGAGATCCAGGAATAAAAAGGAGATGGTGTGCACCACTCACTTAGATTTATTGTTTAGCGCTGATCTTTGTTTTTCACCTGCTTCATACACTCTTAAGATGTTGATACAGTTGCCCTATAGAGCCACTAGAGTCACTAAAATAGTACATTTAAAAAGAGCGAATACACCAAGGCAGGTTACCATTATGCTTTTCTGTGCGTGTGTCTCTGGGTGTGGCTGGTACCTTTCTTCCTCTGATGTCCATGAGATTGGCACTCCACCACCTCCCTTCTATAAGCCAATGTCCGGGGCCGAGACTGGCACTTCAATTCAACTCGCCAGTTCCTAAAGGCCAATTTTCATAAGCATTTCAAGAATAACAGTAAGAGTGATCAGTCTCCCAAGGTCGAACCCCTAGTGTCACTACATCAACACAACATCTCATTCCACATCTCATCCCTCCATAAGGGAACAGAGGTTACACATGCAACCAAGATGTTTTCTACAAACATGGCATACACAGGACACTCCAAACAACCTAAAAAACTAGAGGCTTTTACAAGAGGGACAAAAACAAATCTATGGAATAGCAGACTCAAGACAGAATATTTACAAAAACAAACAAGAACCATCAGCTCAAAATACTGCTTTATACCCCACTGATAAAAGCCATATTGCCTTTGTCTGTTCTCTATTAAGTGGCCGAGCACTCGACTGGGCAACAGCGGTATGGAGTTTAGATCAGCCTACCTTTCCATCATTTGCGATCTTTCTCCAATGCTTCCGGGAGGTATTCCTGCATTCGGCGGATGACAGGGAGGCTGGTGAACAACTCATGGCACTACAGCAGGGGAGAAGCACAGTGGCTGAGTACGCCCTCACCTTCCGCACGCTGGCGGCACAGACAGGATGGAATGAGGAACCACTTAAGGTACGCTACCGCAAGGGACTGACCCTGGACCTGCAGGCTGAGTTGGCATGTCGAGATGAGGGAAAATCTCTAGATCAGTTTATTGAACTCTCCATCCGCCTGGTTAATCTTATGCGTTCCAGAAAGCCCCCAACTGCTATGACCACTCCACTGGCTGTTCCACCCAGAGAAATGGATCCTGAAACGGATCCGCAGGTCGGCTACGCCCAGTTGTCACTAGATCAGAGGGAGAGACGCTACCGGAATAACTTATGCCTATATTGTGGAGTAGCTGGTCATCTGTGCTTTACATGCCCATCATGCCCCGCCAGTAGGTCCGCTGTGGTGAGTTCTTCTCTGAATTCACTCACTAGTCTCGAGGTCCCAGTTACATAAAAATTCTGAGATAAAAGCATTACCACCACCGCGCTCATTGACTCAGGGGCAGCTGAGTCAATGATAAATTTATTGACTCAGGCTTTGCCGAAGCCCATAACTTACCCTTACTCTCTTGTGCTTCCCATGTGGCAGTGGCGGCCTTAGATGGGAGGCCCCTTGGCACGGGCCAAGTAACCCAAACCACAACGGATATCACTCTTCGCATTGGGGCTCTCCATGAAGAATCCATTCGCCTATTCATTTTTCATGCACCCCTAACTCCCATAATACTGGGTTTTCCCTGGCTGGACCTTCATAGTCCCACCATTTCCTGGGCCCAACACCAAATTTCACAATGGTCTTCCTATTGCCATAAACATTGTCTCCCTACCAGGGTCGTAGAACCACGCCAACCTAGAAATCAAGAACCATCCCCTGTGGGTGAACTTCCTTCCGAATATCATGACCTTCATCTGGCATTTAGTGAAACCAGGGCTACTGAGTTACCCCCTCATCGCACTGGGGACTGTGCTATCGATCTGGTACCCAGAGCCCCACTTCCCAAGGGCCGAATCAGCGGCTATGAGGGAGTATATTCAGGAGGAGCTGAGAAAGGGCTTCATCAGACCATCCACCTCACCAGCATCAGCGGGGTTTTTCTTTGTAAAGAAGGACGGCGGCCTACGCCCTTGCATTGATTATCGGGGCTTAAATGGGATTACAGTTAAGTTCAGATATCCACTTCCCCTGGTACCTGCAGCCCTTGAACAACTCCGATCTGCCCAGTTTTACACCAAGCTCGACCTCCACAATGCCTATAATCTCATCAGGATCAGAGAGGGCGATGAGTGGAAAACCGCTTTCTTAACCACTTCCGGACATTACGAGTATCTAGTAATGCCTTTTGGTCTGGCCAACAGCCCATCCTGTTTCCAAGCCTTTGTCAATGATGTGTTAAGAGACATGATCAATCGTTGGGTTATTGTCTACATAGACGACATTCTCATCTACTCAAATAATTATGAGGAGCATGTCAAGCACATAAGAACAGTTCTGCAAACTGGTGGGGCAGTTGTGGTCTACGTGGGGCAGTTGTGGTTAAGGAGTGTGTGTGTTCACGACTTGCAGTGTGTGTTCACTCCTCACGAAGGATGGGTTAAATGCAGAGGTCACATTTCGGTTATGGGCAACCATAACTGACAAATACATGTCACTTTTTTTCTTTCAAAGACTCATCAAGCATCAACTCTATGCTAAGAGGGAAAAATGTGAGTTCCACTGCTCCAAGATTTCGTTCCTTGGTTATGTCATCAGTCCTGAGAGCGTGGCGATGGATGATGCTAAGGTGAATGCTGTGTTCCACTGGCCCCAACCCAGAACTTTGATCACATCCTGCCTTCCTCCATCATTCTTGCACCTGTACAGTGGGACATTATGACTGAGATTAATGAGGCACAGTCCCTAGAACCTGCACCTTCGAATTGTCCCCAGAATCTTACTTATGTACCCTTGATTCTATGACCTCGTGTGCTATCCCTGGTCCATGCCACACCCAGCTCTGGTCATCCAGGCATTACTGCCACTATACAACTCCTGTCAAACAAGTTTTGGTGGCCCACATTACAATCAGATACCATTGAATTAATTAAGGACTGTGTAAGCTGTAATGTGTCCAAAGTCCCTCATCACTCTCCAGCAGGCCTGCTCCATCCTCTTCCTTTTCCACAACGCCCATTGTCACACATCGCCATCGATTTCGTTACAGACCTTCCACAGGGCCACACCACCATATTCACTGTCATTGACCGGTTTTCCAAGGCATGCCGCCTCATACCTCTCCCCAAACTACCCACAGCCTTAGAAACTGCTGAAACTCTCTGCAACACTGTGTTTTGTTATTATGGTCTCCCTGAGGACATAGTCTCCGACCAAGGCCCTCAGTTCACTTCCTGGGTCTGGTCTCCTTTCTGCAAGCTCTTAGGCATCAACGCCAGCCTCACTTCCGGGTATCACCCGCAGTCTAACGGCCAGGTAGAAAGACTTATACAAGAACTTACTCGTTTCCTCCGTAACTACTGCCATAAGAACCAGTCCGACTGGAGTCGTTTCCTGATTTGGGCTGAATATGCCCAGAATTCCATACGCAAACCCTCCACTAACCTTACTCCATTCCAATGTATTCTGGGGTTTCAACCACCTCTCTTTCCCTGGTTCGGCGAACCCTCTGAACTGCCAGCAATCAACTCGTGGATGCAGTGTAGCGAGGAAACCTGGAACGCAGCCTACGTGCACCTTCAAAGAGCCGTTAGCCGCACTACTGCCCAGGCCAACCGCCATCACAGCTAAAATCCCCCTTACACCCCATGTCAGTGGGTATGGTTGTCCACCAGGGACCTTTGTCTTCATCTACCTGCAGAAAACTCAATCCCAGGTATGTGGGTCCATTCAAAATCATAAAACAAATCACACCTGTACACCTTTTCCCATTACGCTGAACTCTTTATGTACTCACCCAATACCTACACCCATTGCAAAGTCTTGATTTGCCCTGGCTATCAACTCCAAGCGTTTTCCCTGCGTTATACTTACCTGTTACTTACCTGGATTGTTTATCATTGCTGATTGTTTGCTGCCTGCCTTTTCGACCACCACTTTCCTTGGATTACTTTTGTTGTTTTCTGCCTGCCCCGATTTGTGCCTGGACCTGTGTTTTTACGTTGCTTGAAATAAAAGAGCTGCATATAAAAGACCTTGAAATAAGCTTGAAATAAAAGACCACGCCTACTGATCCTTCATTACAACTGTAATCCAAAAGTTGTTTCTTCAAAACAACTTAAAGTTTTGTAAATGATAGGGAATACACACAGAATAGAAAACTATCGTTTTTGCTCAATATTGAATATAATCCAGTCCTATGTCTGCCTCAAGTGACATACCAGCAAAACTCCACCTGGTGAATATTGTCCTTGTCAGACTCAGACGCCATTCCCTCCGACGTCCTTGTCAGACTCAGACGCCATTCCCTCCGACCTCCACTCCCAACCATTTAACTGGCTAATGTTCAGTCGCTGGACAACAAGCTATGTAAACTGCGGGCACGCATCTCATACCAACGAGAAACAAGGAACTGCTGCATTATTTGCCTCACAGAAACCTGGATGTCTGCAGTTATTCCAGACTTGGCCATCGAGCTTACGGGGTTCTCCGTGCATCGCTTGGACAGAAAGAAAGAGCTCACGGGAAAAAGCAGAGGTGGAGGCGTTTGTTTCTTTATTAACAACTCGTGGTGTGATGAAAGGAACCTACACTCTATTAAATCATTCTGCTCGCCGGACCTGGAATTTCACATGCTTCTGTGCAGACCATTCTGGCTGCCGAGGGAATTCACAGCAATTATAATCACAGCTGTTTACATTCCCCCTCAAGCCAACACAGACCGGGCACTCCAAGAACTGTATAGGAATATAAGCGAGCAGGAAACCGCGCACCCAGAAGCGGCGTTTATTGTTACGGGGGACTTTAACAAAGCCAACTTCACAACAATAGCTCCAAAATACTTTCAACACATCACCATCAACACGCGTGGTGATCGTGCACTGGACCACTGCTACTCTCCCTTCCGGGACGCATACAAATCCCTCCCCCGCCCTCCGTTTGGCAAATCGGATCACTCTTCCGTGCTG